>WEIV01004858.1:9294-29124 GCA_013390005.1 Calyptomena viridis
GCCTTTTCCACCTGGCCTGGGGGGCCCCCCCCCCGATCGGCCTAGGACTCTAGAAGGAACTCTGGGTCTTCCAGTCTTCCAGTGAGAGATTTCATTATTTATTGTTATATATATTATTTAGTGTTTGGTATTATTATTATTTTCCTTGTGTGTTAGTTAAATAAATAGGTTTTTTTCTTTCACTTTTCTTCAAGGAAATTTCCTTCAGTATGTGTAAAGTACAAGAAATTGTTAGGGCATAATTCCATGTATACAGACTGGGGAATATATCTAGTAACTGGAAAATACATTCTTACAACTGTTCTCTTTGGATTTTCTCTTAATCATGAAATCAAGATAAATCCACATTAGAGTGACGATTACCTGTTGATTAAAAACAAAACACAAGGAAAAGCATTCCTTTTTGCTGACCAAGTAAAATTTCAAGGACCCAGTACTGTACTCTTTAACTGAAGTGATGACGTGAGTATCTTCTAGAATTCAACTTCTCCATAAAAAAGTCTATAACTGTATACTTTCTGTTTTAGTATTTCCCCTCAGTTTAATGTATCATACAATTCAGCTAAATTTTTACAACTGAGGAGGGAGGAATATGTATCTTCAGATTATGCTTACATAGCAAACACAAAAGATTTGGAGGGAAAATCACATCTTTCAACAGCAGGAGACTATCAAAGACCATAAAACTCAATATGGGTGTTTCAGGATATGCAAAAATGTTAGAAGCATCTTGTGACATTTGTTATGAAGAAACTGTGTAATTACATTTTCCTATTACCTAGTAAGATAATACACTTTTCTTCAATACTGGGATTCGGATTGAATAGAACAATGAATATTTTTAGCGTTTTATTTAGAGGAAATGAATTTAATACAACTATGGGAGTGTACTGCATTTTTCAAGATATTTTGATTTAGGATTTTTGTTCTTTTTTTGTATTCTGATTAATTAAATAACAGATGTCCTAGAAAAACTGTTCAGAAACCTGATGTAGAATATTGAAATAAAAAATGTGGAAAAAAGAATTAACAAGGAAGAAGCACTAAGTTTAAGGAGAAATGTAGAACAACACTTGTTGAAGGTCTCATTTAAAAATAGGATAATACTTAAAATAAATAAAACACACAAACACAATCTCCAGTTCACCAATGATTAAGCATACAAGTTTTTAGCATTTCAATAGTTTGCCATTCTTTAAGAAGTTAATGAAAGTTACAGATTCTTTAATCATAGTATTGCTTAATTCAACAACCTTATCTTGTAGAATTTGGATACAGTGGATTAAATTCTCATCACTGGATTAGTTTCATTTGTGACACACTACTGCAACCTGTTCAGTGACAGGAGTATTACTGAAAATATAATTTATTTCAAAATCAGAAAGAAACAAAATAGTATATATATATGTATGTTCTAGGCTTCATTTCACTTTTTTTTGCTTTCCTTGTGAGACAAAATCAGACCTGCTATCTTGAAATCAGCATTCCATTTGATCAACTTCATTTATTGATATGGTATATCTTGCTTCTCACTGAGCTGGCATTTTAAAACAATGAAAGACTATCCATCTTAGCAAAATCTAGAAGAATAGAATTTTTGTGTTGGAAATTGATTAACTGGAAGAATATTTTTTTGTGTCAGAAATTGAGCAACATTTCCATGAATCTTAAAAATTCACGTATTTTTAGGAAGCTTAGAAGGTCACTTTCAGTCTCCAGTGCTTCAATTTACTCAGATTTGTAGATGTACAATGTAAGGATTTATAGTATAAGTTATTTTCTAATTCCCCATACTGTAAGGAAGAGAAGAAGGTTGTATGAATATTTCATCATTCTTTATGTTGTATATGCCTTATAAATTATAATAATAAATCACTCGTGTTACTGTTGTGGTTCTATCTTTTGATAGCAATGTGTATTGGGTCTTTGTTGCCAGGTTTTGGTACCGAGTGTGGTAGAAGGGGAGTAGAGTCGGCTTCTGTGAGAGGCTGCCAGAAGCTTCCCCCATGTCCTGCAGAGTCAATGCCAGCCAGCTCTAACATGGACCTGCCACTGGCCAAGGCCAAGCCAGTCAAGAATTATAGCAACAACTCTATGATAACATATTTAAGAAGGAAAAAAATTATTGTGCAGATGAAAATTGTAGCCAGAGAGGAGCAGAGTGAGAACATGTGAACAACAATGTAGACACCAAGGTCAGTGCAGAAGGAGGGGCAAGAAGTTCTCCAGGCACTGGAGCTGAGGTTCCCCTGCAGCCCGTGGTGAAGACCATGGTGGAGCAGCTGTGCCCCTGCAGCCCATGGAGGATCATAGGGGTGCAGAGATTCACCTGCAGCTCACGGAGGAGCCAGTGTCAGAGCAGGTGGATGCCCAAAGGAGGCTGTGATAACATGGGAGGCCCATGCTAGAAGAGGGTTGTGGCAGGGAGCTGATGACCCGTGGAGAGAGTAGCCCATCCTGAAGCAGGATTTCCTGGTAGGACCTGTGGCCCTGTGGAGGACCCATGATGGAGCAGCCTGTGCCTGAAGGACTGCACTCTGTGGAAAAGTGACCCATGTGGCAGCAGTTTATGAAGAACTGTTGCCTGTGGGATGCACTCACACTGAAGAAGTTTGTGAAGGACTCTTTTCTGTGGGAGGGACCCCACGCTGGATCAGGGGAAGGACTCCTCTCTCTAAGTAGCTGCAGAAAAAACAACTGACCATAAACTCCATTCCCCATCTCCCTGAGCTGCTGGGGGATGCGGAGGTAGAACTTGGAAGGAGACAGGGGTGAGGGGAAGGTGTTTTTAAGATTTACTTTGCTTCTCATTCTCCTGCTCTGATTCTGTTAGTAATAAATTTAATTAATATCCCCACTTAGAATCTATTTTGTCCATTATGGTGATCAGTAAGGGATTTCTCTCCTAGTTCTTATCTCAACACATGAACCCTTCGTTATATTTTCTCTCCTCTGTAAAGTTGCAGAAGGGAGTGAAAGCGGCTTTAGTGGGTATCTAGCACCCAGCCAGGGTCAACCCACTCTACAGTGATATCTCTATTTTAAGAATAATCCTTTCTAATCTCTTTATCTCAGCAAAAGAAATCAAGGAATTTCAGAAATTGAGGAAATGTTGAGGTTGGAAGGGATCTCTTAGGATCATTCAATCCAATCTCCCCGCTCAAGCAGGGTCAGCTAGAGTGGGTTGTCCACTGCCATGTCCAGATGGAGATCTGATCTATCACATCCAGATGGATTCCCACAGAAGGAGACCCCACAAAGTCATTGGGCAACCTGTTCCAAAGCGACCACACTTGTAGTAAAAATGTGTTCAGAAGGAATTTCCTGTATTTTAATATATGCCCATTTCCTCTTGCTCTGTCAGTGGGCAGTACTGCCTTCTGTGTCTTCATTCACTCCTACCATATACCTATTCATAAGATCATAAGATTCGCCCCCAATGTGAGCCTTCTCTTTTACATTCTGAACAGTCCCAGCTCTCTCAGCATCTCCTCATAAAATTCCAATCTCCTAACCATCTTTGTGACTCTCTAGAGTAGCTCCATGCATCTCCTGTACCAAGAAGCCCAGAACTGAACACTGTGCTCCAGATATGGCCTCACCTATCCAGAGAGGAGCAATTGTCTCCTTTGACCTGTTGGGAGCACAGGTCAACATATACATGCTTTATTTACGTAAAGTACTGAAACATGACAAAAGAGATTGCAGTGTAATTCCTTGTTTCATACACAGCAGCCTGTTACAATGTCTCTTTTCCAGGAGCAACTCCTAAGATCTCACTCTATTTTAAGGGAGGAGAGTAAACTTTTTTAGTTGTTAACACAGCTTCTCTTCAAATGAACTCCATAAAACAAATTTGGAAAAAAATTAAAAAAAAAATTTAGAAATCCAGACTTGACATGATAGTTAACCAAGAACCTAAATTTATTCACATATCATGAAAATAACTTATAAAGCTAGATATATCAGAAATCAATACCTTTTTGCAGGTATAGAATTAACATTTTTTGGTAGTTGAAAAAGACTTATTTTTCTTACAGCATTATTTAAAGGAGACTACTGTAACTGCTTCAGAGTACCCTAAGATTTACAACCCTAAACAAACTACTGCAAAAGTGATCAAGTTAAACAATTAACTATAAGCAGTTCATCTGAAGAAAAGTTTTTCATTAAGGAATCATAGTACTGAGAATTTCTAAATGTCAATAAATTTTATATAAATTTTTGTATATTTTATGTTATTAAAATGTGTATAGGATCTTTTTGTGACTAAACATCATATTTTTATTCATATGAAATTTTTTCTCATTTAAATTTATATTAATATTTTGAAAAAAGCAGAATATTTTATTTTAATTAAATAAAATTAAATCTTTATCCACCCACAAATGTTCTTTCTCTTGTGAAAGAAAATTATGTCATTTTGATAAAAAATCCAGTATGCATCTGATCTAGTTGGTTTTGCTAAATAGAATATTTTATATTTTTGGTTAATCGTTCATGCCTTAAACCTACCCCCCATCTCAAGTTTCATATTATTAAATATCAGAAGAACCAGTTTAACTGGTGCATTGAAATACATTGTTAAAAAGGCAATGTAAAGTAGTAGTAGAATGTATTAAGATAAATATAAATTTTGAGGGAGAAATAGAACATGTCCATAAGTTTTCCTTTGTAGAAACTTGCTGCCTATTAACTCCTTTTTCATTATGGAGTGCCTTATCTCTGTGAATTTCAGCCTGGAGAAGAGAAGGTTTTGAGGAGACCTTATAGCAGCCTTTCAGTACATAAAGGAGACACACAAGAAGGCTGGAGAGGGACTTTTTGCAAGAGCAAGCAGTGATGGTGACGCCTTAAGATTTCTTATATTCTTTATACTTCTGGATTTTAGCGCAGCTGCAGGGTTACTCATTCTTAGGATTGTAGAAAACCTCTTTCTCACAGTCTGTGAAATGTTAAATGTTCTTCTCAGGAAAAACAAGTTCTAGCAAGGACATCCTGTTTGGGACATGAAACTGGAATGAAATAACAAGATGTGGTGTATTGTTGTGGTTTTAAGTAGCCAGAGTTTTTTATTAGCTGGGGGAGGCTAGGAGAGAGGCTTTAAGAANGGCGATACTGGTGCTATGGCAAGTGTGTGCGTCGATGTACATTTTGGACATAGAAGCTTTCGTTAAAGACCAGCTCTTTATCCTTGTCAGGAAAGTTTTTCTCTAGTTTTAGGCATCAATAGGAAAGGGGGAACAGCTTTAAGGTGAAGGAGGGAAAATTCATATTAGATATTAGGAAGAAATTCTTTACTGAAAGTGGTGAGACTGTGGAATAGGTTGCACGGAAAACTTGTGGATGCCCCATCCCTGGAAGTGTTCAAGGCCTGGTCGAATTGGGAGGTGGCCCTACGCATGGTGGAGGGGTTGGAATTAGATGATCTTTAAGTCTTCCAACCCAACCTATTCTATGATTCTATGACTTGCTTTGCGTATGTCAGAAGTTTAAACATTGAGGCATTCCCTATAAACACTGCAGGAGCAGATACCATAAGTTATAATGAAATCTCCTAGAATGGGATACTACTTTTCAATGAAGATTTTACATTTTGTTAATATTGTTTTGTCATTCTTAAGGCAAAATTAAGGTTATCTTCAAAAAAGCATATGTTGCACTTCTTTCATTGAAAGCTGAAACATGCCAAATGCTGGACACGGGAGTCAAAACTGTCTTAATTACAGACAGCAGGGGAGACAGCTGATGTATTGCAAAATATTAGAGGTAAGTATTATATTGTCTGTGACATCAGATGTAATGTGGAATACTATATGACCTGACAACTAACCCTCTTCATACAAGCTAGATGATGGAGCAATATAATGCACAGGGTGAATTTATGTCAAGTTTGGATAAACAATATACATATAACTTTTTATTTTATTGGGTGGAAAAAAATAACCCTCTTTATAAGAGAATCACATTACTTCATACTTGAATCCATTTTCCTTCCAGATATTTATCTTTGTTTATTTACTGTATTTTCTGTAGGCCTTTGAATGAATTTACTGCCTTTTATCAAGAGCTGGTCTACATGGCACGATGCAGGACTATCAAACAATACTTGAATTACTTCTGTCTAGTTTTGATGAAAGTCTCAATTTGAGCAAGTAACGTTGGCGTATCTCTTCCCCGTGACTACTGTACCCTTTTTCTCACTCAGGACAGGCACAGATATTCCTAAACTACATATTTTATTGTTTCAAAATGGACAGAAAAGGGAAGAAAATATGGAAGAAGGAAATTCATCTAGCATCCACACAGTCACAAAGTTGTTGGAAATAAGATAAACTTCTTAAAGAAGGAAACAATATATTTTACCACCTCAGCAGCTAAAATTTGAAATATACCAGCAGCATTATACTTTGAGGATAGTATGAAAACAGCATTATTGGTATATTATGCAGGAGATTATTGTGAAATCCTATAGCAATGTTTTAAACAGAATTGAAAATGTGGAGTACTAGGAACTTCCACATGTTTTCTACAGAAACATACTATGTTTCTGTATAAGACTGGACATCCAAAACACTGTGCAGATTATTGTTTCCACTCCATTCCAACTCTGCAAGCTGCTTTTACAGACTCTGCAAGTTACCAAATGTTGATATTAGATGTTAATGTTTGCTGATAATTAGATTTGTCTCAGTCAGTAAATCATACAGATGGATTGCCTAGGGTCAGTTGTCACAAAACCAGGGTCTGAGAGCAGTTTTGGGGGCTGTGGTCTCTGATTAGGGACAGCACTTTAAAGATCCATAGATTTTGGACTCTGGGGTAGGAATGGAGATCTCCAGATCCATGTGAAATAATTCTTTTATTCTACCCTGCAGCAAGGGTAGACAATGCAAGGGTTATGGGACTGTCAGCTATACATTTGTCTGTGGTAATTTGTAATTATAATTTGGCATTGTAATTACTTAATATGTGATTGTAAATTTGTATACCTAATTATGGGGGAAAAAAGTTAAAAATAGTTAGGAAATGTAGTTTAATTTCACCTAAGCATCTGAATCATTCTTTTTTTCTTTTTTTTTTTTTTTTTTGGATACCTAGGTCAAGATACTTTGGTTGTGTTTTGTGTGCTATGTTCTACTCCTTGTTTCTGTTAGCAAAAGAACAAAAATACAGCGGTGTTTTGTTGAGGTTTCTCCTACAGTAGGTGTTTTAGTCTTCAGCATGTAAATGTGAATGTGTTTAAGGATATTGAAGACTGAAGAAATACAAGGTACCCTACCTAAAGAAAAAGTGTAATTTGTGGTGACTAAGTTGTGACTTAATTATGACAATAATGTTTGTTTACTAAGCTATGAATTTTGTATAGCCTTTTTATTATTTGTTATTCTGAGTACAAAATTTGTTTGCTGGGGGAACTGATGAGTACAAAGCAGAAATGTAGTCTGTAATTAAATCCTTTTGTTTGAGGTTATGTTAGAGAGAATAATCCAGCACACACACTACCAATCAACATGATTAAAGTGCCATGAAACTGATATTGATTAACACTTTTCTTCCCAAAGAAAAAGATGGGAAAGTTACTTATTTTTATTACCATGTCCTTTATGCAGGCATGTTTGTATTTTCTCAAGATTGTGCCTTTATGTGCAGCTGTCAAACAATGGTTCTTCTGCATTTCTTTCTAAAATCAATGCAAGAAAATCCATTTTAGAAGAGGAATAAAGTTTCAAGCTGTCAAATTTCAAAATAAATTTTGTTGGTGGTTCTCAGTAACTATTTAGAAGTGAATCATGAATGTGGTCAGCCTGAGGTAGTTTCCCCTTGAGATAAATAATACTTGGCAGGTTTATTTTAGTTTTCTGCCTACAAGACTACCATCCTGCCACTGGCCATTTGCCTTGATGTCTGTCATCTGGTTTTGATCTCTTCCCCATTAGTGTACAAAGAAGATCAAAACTAGGCAATAAGCCATTTGGACTCTGTAAGGTCAAACATTTTTACTGCAAAGGATATGAAGGCAACTGCTTGCCAATAATTTTGACAAAATGTGAGAGATTTCAGAGCAAGTACATCTTCAACTGGATTTTAGCCATGAAAGCACATAACCTCCACTACAGTGTTGTAAAATTTGGAAACAGATACCTAACAGAAGGTTATCTTGAGATTATGAAGAGACAACTGTTTGGCTCATTACAAAGTCAGATGAATTCTATGGCATCTGAGTGGACAGCAGAGACCCTGACATTACACATGGCCCTTTAGAAGTGAATTGAGTTTGGCATTTTTATTTGCATAAACAAAATAGTTAATATACAAAGGAATCATCCCAAAAATACCTGTGCCAACTCTTTAATACATGAAGTCTTAATTTAAAATTAAAGTACAATCTATTTCACTTTGCAATTTAAAAAAATGATACTGGCTAAAAAAAAAAGGCAGGAATAAGAATGGCACAGCATGAGGGAAAATCATATACACGTTCAAGTCCCCTGTCTCTGATGGTACGTGCACTAGATATGTCTCATTTTCTTGCCATAGTCACAATGAAGAACAAATAGCAAAATGCTCTCATTATAGTAGCATTCAGTGCATTATAGGTAGTTAAGGTTAACCCAATGTTTCTTTTACAAAGTCTGGTATTACAAATTTACCATTTTAGTTTGCATTTTTCCACAGCCAGATATCACCATATTATGATGAAATAATAGCCACACTAGGATCAGTACCAAAATTCTCACTGATTTCAATAGGGCCAAAATTTTAATCAGGATCTTTGCATGAATGTAAGTCTCTTTCATCTAGTCAAACATCCTCTGTAACGCTTTGAAAATACTGATTTGATGGGATAATAGTGTAAAATATTTATGTGATGCTTCACCTAATTTGAATGGTGGAGTGGTTTTTTTAAAAAGGAAGGGAAATTTAGCCACTGGACCTCATATATAGACATAGATTTACTACTTTTGGTTGCCAGTATCTGTTGCCTATCAGAAGATACCATGCATGATCAGAACACAGTGACTTATTTTTGGTTATTGGTTAGACACATATGCATAACTAAATCTCATAAGTACTAATATATTCTCATTAATGGTCAGCAATAATTTTTCCAATAACCTGATATAATGCTTCTCCTTGTAGAATTGGAGCGGGGAGGTGCCTGCTAAGGAAGAAATACTGTTGACTACCTAAAATGTTCCAGTGTATCCATGTCAATGATTCATTCAGGAGAATTTATCATACATCTACACTAAGAACGTTAAGAAATTTCTACCTGTAGTGAAATTTTATCAGCATTTTCCTTCTCTTTTGTTCACTAGTCTTGCTCATCTTGATGTTCAATAGCTGTGAAACACCATATCATTTTAGACTAGGAATTTTCTTGGACAGTAAAGATTAATCTCTTTTAGTGAGCAATTCCTGATAGATAGTACTGAAAACTATTAATATAGATTAAAAAGAATTGCAAATATTAATGATTAAAGAAAAAAATTCACTCAGAGTAGTTTGGACAAAGCAATTCATTGACAAAACTGGAAACATTATTCCTGAAAGGTACCAGCATAAAAGGATTTTTGCAAAAGCAAAAGGCTAGCAAAAGAAACCTTGTTAGCAACAAAGTAGTAGCTCACGCTAAAGCTTTTTGTTTAGTGCCAAGACAGTGACTTAATATTTGCAAGGTTTTATTGAGCTATTGTCTTAAAACAGTATGAAATCATTTCTGCTTAGAAAGATTGCAGATCTCTCTCAAGTTTTGATCTTCCTCAAGAAGATAAAAGTGAAATCAAGTACAATTTAAAGTTTAAGATCCTCCAGCAAAAATATTTGACTTCTTGAATTACTTAATGTATATCCCATGAAAACATGAAATTCATAGAAATCAAGTGAATAGGATTCTTGCTAAGAATTAAATTTACTATGGGACAGTTAAAACATTTAATGAATGGTGAATTAACAATTTCTCATCAAATAAGTGTAAAATTTGCATTTATCAAAATATACTTTTAGGGAGATTTCCTTCTTTGAAATGCATTTTTACCTGCTCTAAAAAATAAAGATGAAAATAAATAAAATTAATTTTGATTACTTCCCTCTAAGTGTCTATCTATGAAGTTAAATATTTTCTCCCAGTAGTCATTAGGCTATTCTTGTTCACATAGCTTTTTAGTTCAGTAATTTCACCTTTATGATAGCAGTACTGAAACAGTTTTTAATAGTATCAGAAAATAGTAGTTTTCCTTGGCATTTTCAATGTTGAAACCAATATTGTTATTATACACATATTATTATTATTGTTATTATTCACATATCTTTTATATCATAGCCATCTTTTTGCTAAGTAAATTTGATTGTCCCTTAATTTTAAGAGAGCAAAATTATTAGAAATTAAATGTTTTCCTTAGAATAAGTCTAATGTGGAAAGTGCAAAACTTCCATTGGATATCTTCAAATCTCTTTCCTATTTATTGCTTATATTCATTGAAATTTTGTAAGTAAAACCAATTAAAAGTAAATTTAGAAACTTCTTTACTTATGTTTTTTCTTTAAATAGATGAAGTTTAGAAATTATTGAACAGTTCATAGACAAATGATTTTCCTACTATTTTATCCTTAATCAACATTTCCCATTTTTGCACCATTAATTTTTAATAGTGCCCTGCAGTTTTCCAGTTTATTTAGTGTTCATTTTATTTTCAAGACACAACACCCAAGCTGGTAATTCCATGGCTGAGAAAAACCGTGCAATAATTAAGTGCACCTAAGAAGAGGAAAACATTTTATCAACCCAAACAAAATCTGGATTTATGCTATGTTATGTGATGTAGATGTATGGCATTAATAGAGTTTTATATGAAGCTGTTATATTTCTGCAAGCGCTGCTCTTTGGGCATCTACATGCACAATCCATTTTACTGCAGCAACTTAAAGGCAGTTTACAGAAAAGACATAATGAGTGGAAAGAAGTAAGTATGCAATGATATTTATTAAAAGCACAGAAAATGTGGTCAATTTGACTGTAAAAGGAGGTGACCAGTATAGGGCACAGCATTTTTCACTAGAATAATTTCTTTGTCTACTTTCTATTATCTTTCTTAAAAAGAAGTACAAAGAAAAGAAAAAAAAAAGTAAGGACGACTTTGAAATATAAGTTTCCATTAGGCTTAAAAGAAACCCCAGTAACCTGTAGATTTTACCCATCTCTAAATTTATTGTTGTGGTTTATTAATTTTTAGAACATATTTAACAAATTAAAAAAGGTAAATATAGATGGTTAAAATGTTATTAAGTTTATATAATCTATTACTTTGCTGGTAATGAGACATAACACGGAAGAAGTGTTGTTATAGCCATCAGCACAATTTGGATGTAAAGTCAGGTATAGAGCAAAGTGAAGTGTCTCTGGCATCTAAAAATGGTATAGTGTTAAATAATAATAATGGCCAATCTTGACTTAACATAAAATATTGTAGCTTAAGAGAAGTCTCTGGAACTAAACCACTTCAGTCCAATTCAGAGTTTGACCCACAGCACACAACATAAAGCTCTAGTAACACCAAGCAATCAATGAAATTGGTTGGGGTGACAGGAGGTAGCATATACTGAACAATAGTTGAGGAGTGTTGGTTTTGTTTCCTTTCTCAGCAATTCTTTTTATTCCTTCTTGCAACATTGTATTAGCTGTTTTTATAAAATGGAACAAAACCTCATTGTCTCACTTGGGTATAGAGACAAAAAACTTGGATCTGTTCAAATTGATGTAAACTTTTTCAATATAAAATATTTTGTGGATATGTCTAGCACAAAAGAATGAAGGATAACGTCCATAAGTACTCTAACTGCAAATGCAAAAAGGGAAGGTATCAGTTCATCTCTAACATTTTTGGGATTGAGGTATATCAGAAAAATAAAGAGATATCATAAAGAACATCACTTCAAAAATGTGCCAAAAGCAATGAATTTTACATTGTCGCTTTTCTTGTAATGTATAATCTACTGTGCAGATTTCTCCTATGTGCTCTCTCTCAATGTGTTAAAAGAACTGAAGGCTCTTCTAATAAATTTGGTGGGTAAATTTTTGGAGCCTTGTATATTTTTAAAGTAAAACCCTTTGGTTTGCAGTTTAGCTCCTGGAGTCTTACATACATTGTTTATGTTAGCATCCATTTCATTACAGCTCATGAACAGATCACATCAAAATTAGCCATAATAAAACACTGCTTTTCTATGTCAGCCTAGCTGAGACCAAAAGTACATCCAGTGATTTGAAAATGAGTTATTCCAAAATCCTTTAAAGATCAGAATTGAATTTAAGTAGTCTATAAGGTCAACTACACAGCCTTAGGAAGAGTAATATTGTCTATGAAGTAGCAGAATAGACAGGAAAATGCAGTTTTATCAAAATAGATGGGGAAAGTGTCTATTTAATGTTTGTGGGTTTTATAAAAAAGTTCACTGTTGTGTTTTGTCCATAGTTTGATTCAGAGTACAGTTACAGCATCAAACTTAGCTTATAGACCCTTCTTAGTTTTTATTAGAGTATTGTGAACTTTTTTATTAGCTTCTCTGCCTACAGAGAGCCACATACAGCCAGAATTCAAGGTACCTAGGAAGTTCAGAGTGAAAAATTGTTGCTTATTAATACCGGAGATTACGGGAGACTTATAATGGTCAGAATTTTCTCCTTAGTTACCTTTTCAGGAGGATCAAGTCCCTTTTAGTTAAGCTCTAAATAAACAACCTTGTAACATATATAAAAAATTACAAAAATTTTACAGGACCAGTAAAGCTTTTCCTTGCTCTTCCATTAGAAATGAGTGCACATGAGTAGATTTTAACAAAAATGAAAAAGTAAGATTTATATTCCTATCTAATTTAATCATAGAATGGCTTGGGTTGGGAGGGACCTTAAAGACCAACATTCCCTTTAATCCTATCACTACCTGCCCATGTAAAAAGTTCCTCTTCCATTTTTTATAAGCTCCCTTTAGGTACTGGAAGGTACTATAAGGTCTCCCTGGAGTCTTCTCTTCTCCACACTGAACAACCCAACCTCTCTCAGTCTGTCTTCATAGGAGGGGTGCTCCAGCCCTTCGATTATCTTCATGGCCCTCATCTGGCCTCATCCAGCTGGGGGCTTACTAGGGCAGGGTTGAGGGGCACAATCACTTTCCTCAACCTGCTGGCCACAATTTATTGCAGCCCAGAATGCTGTTTACCTTCTGTGTTGCAAGTGCATATCACCAGCTCATGCCTGGTTTTTTGTCCTTCTCCACAGGGCTGCTTCCAATGACATCTTGCAGTCTGGGACTGCCCCAACTCAGGTGTGGCACCTTGTACCTGAACTTGTTGAACTTCATGATTTTTCTAGTGGGCCCGCTGCCAAAGTTTCTCCATGTTCCCCTGGATGGCATTCCTTTCTTCTTTTGTGTCAATTGCACCGGTCAGCTTCATGTCATCTACAAACTTGCTGAGGGTGCACTAAATCTCACTGTCTATGTCCTTGATAAAGATAATGAACAACACTGGCCCCAAGACAGAGCCCTGATGGATCCCGCTTGTCACTGGCCTCCACCTGGACCTAGATCCATTGACCACAACCCTCTGGCTACATCCATCCATCCAATTCCTAATCTACCAAATAGTCTACCCTTCAAATCCATGCCTCTCCAATTTGGAGATAAAAATGTTGTGCGGGATGATATCGAAGGCCTTAGAGCAGTCTAGGTAGATGACTCCAGTCAGCCTTCAGTTGTTGGCTGTTGGGGTCATACCATCATAGAAGGCAACCACGTTGGTCAGGCAGGATTTACCCTTGGTGAAGCTGTGCTGAGCGTTTCAGATCATGTCCTTGTCTTGCATGTGCCTTAATATTGCTCTAGGTGGATCTATTCCAGGATTTTCCAAGGCACAGAAGTGAGCCTCATTGGTTTGTACTTTCTTGGGTTTTCCTTTTGTTGCTGTCACATATTGCCTAGCTACCTCAAACCCAAATTGATAAAAAAGGAAAAGTGAGATTTGATCCCAGAAGAGGCCTCGTGTTCGTAGCATGTGTGAATGTTCTATCTTAGGACCACAAAGTCCTTGAAACTCTGTGGAAGAACATAAATAAAAGCTGAACACTTGACAGCCAATAGATTACTTAAAGAAGCTGGTTGGCTTTTCTGTTTAATTGACAAGAGAATAAAGGGTTTCTGAGACAGCTAAGCTTTCTCACGAGATGTACTGTAAATCACAGGTATCAATAAAGGGGGCTCCCTCTGAGAAGAAGAAGAAGAAGAAGAAAGAACATGGAAGACAAAGCAGAGTTCCCAAACTAAACTCGTTGTGCTGAGCCTTATTTCCATCACCAGTATCCCCTTGTCCAAATGTCTGGGGCCCCCAAGTGTAGTTTCTATACCTTTCTCCCTTTTTTAAAAGTAAGAGTAATGTTTCCCTTTTTCCAGCCACCAGGGACTTTACATGACACCAATGACTTTGCAAATATAATGGAGAGTGGCCTTTCAATAACATCAGCCAGTTCCCTCAGGACCCTGGAATACATGTCAGCAGGCCACATAGACTTGTGCCTATTCAGTTTCATCAAGTGTCTGATGAACCTGCTCTTTGATTACAGTGGGAGGGACTTTGCTCCCTCAACCCCCACTTAGAGTTTCAGGGACTTGAGAGACACTGGAATCCTGACTGCCAAGGAAATCTGATGCAAAGAACTCACTGAGTACATTGGTGTTCTCCATATCCATTGCCACCAGTTCTCACTTCTCATTTATTAGTCCTTGGCCTTTCTTTTATGACTTATGTACTTACAGAATGTCTTCTTATTATTACTTATGTCCTTTGCCAAAACCTGTTCCATCTGTGCCTTGACTTTCCTGATCCAATCACTACACATCTGGACTGTATCCCTATACTTCCCCCAGGTCATCTGCCACTGCTTCTACTGACTGTGCACTTCCTTCTTACTCCTGTGAGAGGAGGAGATCCATGATCCATGATCCCAGTTTCTGTCCTGCTCTCCTTGATTTCCTACATACAGGAATGGAGAGCTCTTTTCTCCGAGAAAAATGGCCTTAAAGAACTGCCAGCTCTGTTTAGCTCTTCTGTCCCTAAGGACAGTTTCACAGAGGACTTTCTCCTTCAACAGCTCCTTCAACAGCTGGGAGTTTAGTCTTCCAAATGTCAGGGTCCTGACTTTGTTCCAAATCAGGCCCACAGTCCTTGAGATGACAAACTCAACCATCGCACAGTCAATGCAGCCCAGGCTGCCTCTGACCTTATCCCCTCTAATGAGCTCATTTGCACCAGTGAGCACAAGTATCAGTAACAGTTCTCCTCTGGTTGGTTTGTCTCATACCTTGACCAGGAGTCCAAATGCACTCCAGCAGTCTCCTGAATTACCTACAGCCAGCTGTATGGCTTTCCCAGCAGTCATCCAGGTGGTTGCAATCCCCCATTGTGATGAGGACCTCCAAGTGCCATGATTGCTGTAGCTGAAAAAAGAGGCCTTGTCAACAGGCCGCCCTTGGTCGGGTGGCCTGTGGCTGACACCAAACACAAGGTGTCTCTTGTTGGTGCTGTCCTTGATTTTAACCCACAGGCTCTCAGCCTGTTCATGGCTGTTACTCAGACACAGCTCTTTTCAATTTATGTGTTCCTGAACAGAAAGAAATACATCCTTTCCACTTCTTAGAATCATAGAATCTGCTGAGTTGGAAAAGTCCCATCAAGTTTATTGACTCCAACTCCTGGCCCTGCACAGAACACCCCAAAGACACTTGGACAGAAGAGCCCATCTCCTGGCCACCGCACAGGCCACTTCTTCACAGACTGTCTCTTTACTTAAAGTTTCTATTTTCTAACTGCAACAGAAAGATTATTTTCAAGCTCATTTTCAACATATGCTATGGGATTTAAACACAGAATTTATAACCAAATTAATGAAAACATGTATATCTAAAATACTTAGATTATTTGAAATAATCTCACTGAGAAAGATTTATTTGAGGTGATGTAGGTACTTGTAAAATTATATTAACACTAAATTCTTATATGTTATATATGTTATATATGTGTTCGGCTATATATTAATGAACATATATTGGGATACAGAAGTTAATGGACTTCATGGCTGCATTGACCTATAGATTGTACTAAGTATTTATATAATATAGTAATAATGAGTGAGTACATGCATTTTTTTTAATGACTGCAGATAATTCAGAATTAAAGGTATTTTTCCCTAAGTAAGAGAGCTACAGTATTTCCATCATACAAAGTGAACCAAGTACAGATTCTGTAAATCTATCAGCACCGATTCTCTAATTTTGCTGCTCACCAGAGTGAAGAGTAAAGTGTCATGATCATGACTGCGCAAACTCTCGATGTATAGGAGGCCTGGCAGGTTACTAAGTTTAGAGAATTCACAATGCATACTGCTCATAGCATCAATATAGTGATGGTAAGTGGTAGAAAACTGAAGTTTTAATTGCATTGGTACTTTTAGCATCAGTTCTTTGTGCACATACCTGGTAAGTGACTCTGATATGGAACACGAACATGAGATAGTAAAGGTTCCACCTGAATGGTCTCTATTTGTGTCCAACAAATACAACAGACAGGAAAATACTATAATTTTTGAAAATATTGCTTATCCTTTGTGCAACTTCACTAGGTTTAGCCCACTGAACAATAAGTCTGAATGCAGGTACTTAATTTCAGACTTCTGCTTTATGTTGTGGCAGTTTAGGAGATCAGCAGATATATGCAATTAATAATTTCCAACTTTTTTAGCAGTTAAGGTTTCTAGCCAGAACTCATAACTGATGAAGTGATTAAGACTTTTGCAGCATTAAGTTATAATTGTTTCCTTGAAGATTTTTGTTGACAAGCAATTTCAAAATTATAAGCTTCTTCATTATTTACCACATACATTTCTTTCTGCTACTGATCAGTTTTTCCACAAGTCATTCCACTGCATTAGTAGGGAAGCTGACATCTCAAAGGTGACCTTATTGGCCCAGGATGGTCATCTAGCTAGTCACAGTGTCAGGCAACGAATGGAATCTATTGCTATAATGAGTTCACCAGGGATGCTACTTCTTGACGATAAATGGATATGGCTCTGAAACGGTGTCCAGGCTATAGTCAGAAGGGAGGGCCCCTATTAAAATTAATAGCTTACTTGCTCTGTTTTTATCAATGTATTATTGAAATGGTGCACAAGCTTCAAGGTTGCACAGCTTGTTTAATGCTGCTTATGATTTAAGCCAGAGTGGATAATCAAGTAGGATAGAAATGAGTGTAAGGTTATTCATAACAGAAAAGATGCCAAGAACTGTATAACAAAGGCACGTTGCTGATGAAATAAAAAAAATCTGAAGATACCCTTACTACAAAACTATTTGTTTCTAGGCTCGCTTTCTACTGTAGAAGAAATTAGCTCTATTAGAACATCTTCAAATGTTAAAACAAGTCTCCAATTGTTGCTTCTGTTGTAGAAAGTCTTACATGAAGATGGTAAAGGAGAAGCAAAATGCCATGATTCAAGATAATATGCCTTCTCGTGCAATCAGAGATCATACAATAAATAAACACAAGAATCCTGAAAAAAGATGATGGTATTAAAAAATCTATATATGAGACTCTAAACTTCCATGTTATAAAGTTTCGTTTCATTAATTGGCTCATGTCAGGGAGTGGGGATTTACTGCATGTACTAAATGCTATCTAAACCTTCTGTTTTCCACAACTGAAAAAAGTTAAGCTGTTTAGATGGTGTGTTACCATTTCAGAAGGGTTAATGAGGGCTCACTGTATATACACAAAATAGTGTGATGGCACATGGATCTGTAAAATAACTTGAAACAAACTATTTCAGAATTAATGGTTTTAATTAATGGTCTGATATAAAATATATTTCTGTGAGTGACTGACTGCAGATGATGATTCAGATCAGTATCGTGTAAGGATCTGTGGCCACTATATTTTGTGGAAGCAAAATCAGTGATGGACTTCAGTGAGCATCTTACGTTGTCTCATCTTATCAGATGAGGTGAGAGCAATGTAAGATCAAGTTATAAAAAATACTGTTTTCCAGCAGAGAACAGACATTGATAGAATTAAGCTTTTTAAAAAGCAATTTTATATCTTATGGAATAGTCTAAAAGTAAAATTAGTTCCACAAAATTTTACTGAGCAGCCTATTGGATATTCAGACTGACATAATATATAAAATGTCACTGCTGGGATAACGCTGCATCAGCTTTTCTAAGGTACTGCATAGCAGACACAATTAAGAAATAACTAATGTCCTTGGATTCTACTTCTCCAGTCTCAGAGGTCTCTTTTGAGAAAAATGGACCTTTTCCCCTAAGTCAGGATTTTATATACATTGTTAGGCACAATTTCTGAATCCTCTTCATTTAAGATTTCATATTCATTACCAACTTTCAATTGGCTGAAAATTATTTTGCCATTCAATTTCTGTAATTTTTTGTCTCAGACCTTATCTCTGGGGAGGGCAAAAAATAAATCAGAACAAATTATCAAGAAATTTTCCAAGGATAATAATGGGATAGAATAAAATGGTATGGAGTAGAATTGAGATTTCTCAGGTCTAGAACTAAAGCAAAATTGACTTTCATTGTTCTTCCTGGAGTTTACCATCCCTGGGAATGGTTCAAAGCTGCATCAGGGAAGGTTCAGATGACATTAGGAAAAATATCTCTACCAAGAGGGTGGTCAAGCACTGGAACAGGCTTTCTTGAAAGGTGGTGATGTCCCAAGCCTGACAGTGTTTGAGGCATTTGGACAATCACTTAAAAATATGCTTTAACTTTTGCTTAGCCCTGACTTGGTCAGGTAATTGGACTACATGATAGTTGTGGGTCCCTTCTAACTGAAAATATTCTATTCTATGTGCAGAAATGTTTATATATACTATATTTGCTTTAGCAGTATAATATTTAGAGCACTTCCCCAGTTAACTGTTCCAGTTTAAAGAAAGCCTAATGCTTTTAGAGTCTTCAGTCAAACCCTAATCACAAATTAGGCCCTCAGTACAAGATACAGATAAAAACCATGGTTTTTAATATTTCACAACATGTGAATATAGATTTGGGAATCTCATAATAAATGGGTTTTTTTTATTTACATACTGATTCCTATAAGTATTTTAAGTGAAAGTAGCTCTAAAGCCTTACTATACTAAACATGTAAGATGCTTGTGGTTTCCCTTTACGCTGAAATACAGTTGCCCTGCCAGATAAAGAAGGAAATTTGAATGTATTGCCTGATTTTCCCCACTTTATTTCATATTTGTGACTTATTAAAATGCTCTGGATTAGTTCTGGACTTCATTTATACACTAGTAATGACTTGTACCAATTCTTTAACAAGAAAGACAAGGAACTGTTGTTAGAGTGGATCCAGATGAGGGCCATGAAGATGATCAAAGGGCTGGAGCACTCCTCCTATGAAGACAGACTGAGAGAGTTTGGGTTGTTCAGCGTGGAGAAGAAAAGGCTCCAGGGAGACCTTGTAGTACCTTCCAGTACCTAAAGGGAGCTTATAAAAAAGTAAGAGGAACTTTTTACATGGGCAGGTAGTGGTAGGATTAAAGGGAATGTTTTTAAACTTACAGAGGAGAGATTTAGGTTAGATGTTAGGAAGAAATTGTTTACTGTGAGGGTGGTGAGACACTGGAACATGTTGCTTAAAGAAGTGGATGGTTGATCCTTGGAAGTGTTGGAGGCCAGGTTGAGTCGATCCCTGAACAACCTGATTGTTGTGGTTTTAAGTAGCCAGTGTTTTTTATTAGCTGGGGGGGGG
>WEIV01004858.1:29142-64605 GCA_013390005.1 Calyptomena viridis
CACCTATGGTAAAGTGACTTACGTGGCAACAATACCTGAAAAAAGCTGTTGTTGGTAACAAATCTGCTGAGAAGCAGTTTATAACAGACTCTTTCTGTGGAGAAGACTCCACGAGGAAAGCTGGCGTGGGACTCACTCTCTCTACTGAACAGCGGCAAAGAAAACCTCTGACTGTAAACACCCCACACACACACCTGCCTTCCCGAGCTGTTGGGGGAAGGTGAGGGATCTTAAAAGGGAGGGGTCGGGGGAGAAAGGTGTCTGTAACATCTATCAAACTGCTCACCCTTAAACTCTTAAGCTCCGATTTTAGTAGTAGTAGTAGTAGTGAATACTTAATATTTAGTAGTAGTTAATACTTAATATTCTAAGTTAGAGCCTGTTTTGCTTGTGAAATAGTTAATAAACAGTTGCTTGTAATCCTTATCACAAAGGTCGAAGTTTTTTTCCTTCTCTGGGAAATTTTTGATCTGCATGTGGGCTCTCAGCATTTAGCCAGAGTCAAACCATAACACTGATCTACTGGGTTATGTCCCTACCCATGGTGGGTGGGGCAGAGACTAGATGATCTTTAAGGTCCCTCCCAACCCAAGCCATTCTATGATTCTATGATTTTATGTAAAAGTGAAATGACAGGTAACCAACACAGATTAAGGGAAGATGCTAGAAGGTCTGGGATTATAAAAAAAATTATTAAACTGAAAAAATACAGTTGATGAAACACTGTCAAAATGTATTGGAAGACATATTAAGAGAAATATAATATGCATGTCATAGGATATAATTTTATTTAGGGCCAGTGGGTTAAATTAAATAATTACAAAGAATAACAATGATAATAAGGGAATAGAAGAACATGACTTATGAATGAAAATGGAAGGAAGTAAAATAATTTCCTTCTGGGAAAAACCCCAAACCAATTCCAAATAAAAAGGACTGCAGGCTACTTATTATGAAGTTTCAAATATGTATGACTTGATTTATCTTCCTTTTGGTGATTTTGTCTTTTTCTGTAGTTCTTCTGTTGCAATTTATACCTTAAAAAATTTAGAGCATATGAAGAAACACAAATCAATATTTACTGGTTCAAAACAGTTTGGTTTTTTTGTATAAGAAAAATAAAAAGAGGATAATTTTTTTCACTATATCCACTGAGGAGAGACATAAACAGCACAATCTGCAGATTAAAAGATTCAGTTTGGGCATTAAACCCCCCCCATACTTTCTTACTATAAAAGAAATTAACCACTGAAATTAGAATTTTTAATAATATAAAATCTACATTTGCTTAGAAAGACTTAATAAAACTATCACAAACCAGAATATTTATTTTTCAAGTAAAGATTTGAGTCAAGTCATGTTTCAGTTTGGAACCCGAACTGTGACTGTCATGCATAACTTGAGCTATTAATCTGCTAGAGTCAACCAGTCTGTATATATCACATACAAACAAACATTTGCTCCTGGTCTGTGCAGCAGATTTTCTCTGAACTACTTAGAGGTTATAAAAGAAAGAAAACCTACCTTCACATTTCTGGCAGATTCTGTCAATCCCTTATTCCCTTCAGGGGAATTAACAGCTTTGGGTAGGGGACAGAGCATCAAGAGGATGTCTGGAACTCAGGACCAGCTGGTGTACTGAAAAGATATGGAACTAAGGCAGAGTGGCTGAACTGGCTCTGGGTGAATGTGGGGCAGCTTTTCCTGAAATTACTGAGGTGCTTTCAGCAGATGTATTTCTTTGTTTCTCTCCTATCTAAAATGATGAAAATAATGAAGAATATGTTGTTTTTTCTGAAGTGGTAAAAAAATAGCATGCATTGGTAATCCCTTCACTTTGTGATGCTGTTTAGAAATGTTCAGATAATACTAATCATTACTGGCCTGTAGTAAAGGTGTTTAAATAATTCATTGTAGGTCTGCAAATAAACAACTATGGGCTTTGCTATTAAATATACTGCCTAATACTATGTTGTTCCTTATTTTCTCCCTGCTCCTGAGATGTCCCTTGTCAGTGGAATGCGAAGAAGGTTGTGAAGTCTGCCTCCAATGTACACAAATTCTTGGAAAATAAACAGAGATAAGAAAGTTGGAACAGTGTCAGGAGTCACCTGAGGCTGGAAGGACAGGAAAAATCACAGATAGTAACCATGTCTTGAGTTACATCTGTGTGACTGAATACAGTACCACAGCCCCAAACAGTAGTACTTCTTTGGACTTGAATCCAGCATTCTGTATTACTACAGTGCTTCTCCAGTAGCTAACATTTATAGCGTCTCAGCAGAACTAAGTACCTGATCCCATGAGTCTATAGTTTCCAGATCTAGAAGTAGTCTGTTTGGAAGTAGCTTGGGTAGCTCTGAACAGTATAGCATTCTTCCATATAGGTATATCTTTAGAGGTTTACCGCTGTCAAATTTGTATGGTCATATATGAACTATGTTTTTCTATGGATACCATTAAAATCCAATCCAGATTTTTCCATCATATAATTTAAAGCTAATACTACAGTCAACAGGGACAATAATTTCAAAAATAGAATTCAATTACAGCTTGTGACATTTTCTGCACAAAACCTATAAATTTATTTCCTCTAATCCAGGCTGTGAAATAACATAACCCATCAAATAAGCATAATTTTATCATTACTTATTTGTTTTGTTTTGTTATTCTGAAAGATTAATAAAATGTCCTTAATTTTAAATCTTATTGAATATAGAGATCAATTAGTGTGTGTTTCTGGTACACTGAAATTCTGAGGAGCAGTGTTAAACTCTTGTGCACCCAAGAAAGAATCAAATCAACATCATTGGTATTCAGCTTATGGTCTAATAACTTTCCAAGCAATAGATTGCACAAATACTTTAAAGTGCTGGAAATCTACAGTAATATATACACATATGCTTTACAGAATTCAAAGTAATTGATTTGGTACCTCCTTAGATTAGATTTATGGGTCTCTCCACCGATGCAGAAAGAAGGCATAGCTGATGTAGTATAGCAACATTAAGGAGCAGTCTTACTGTTATGGAGAAACTTGAAGTTTCTGAATTCTTCATTTTATTGCAGGGAGATGAGTTTTATCCTAAGAGAGCTGCCAACTGTGGGAAAGAATCTATGTGTGCAGCATTTCAAATCTACATGAACTATGGAAATGCAGCCATATCCATGATTCAGTGTAATAGTTGTCCAACAGGTTTGTATAGTATTTGTCTCTTATTACAGAAAATGAAGATATTGTTACAATTTGCTAGAAACCTCAGAATAGACTCTAGGCTAACAAAATATAACAATTCTGCTTTGCTGCCTGCATTTCTGTTTATGGAAAATATGGAATACCGACTGACAACTGAATTTCCAAAAGCAGTTAGATATTTGTACTTTTGTGGTTTCCCCAAAGAACAGAAAAATTTGTTTAAACACTAAAAAATACATGTTATGTTAATACATATTTTAGACTGAATTATTATTTATATAATATTCAAATAGTCCAAAAGACATTGGGTTATACTAAAAATATTGCCACCTATTAATAATAAATTTATTGCTATGACTGTTGATCCATCAATAAAACTACATAAGAAAAATGAGGGAACTTACGGAAAAAGAAAAAAATGGGGAAAAAAAAAATTGAGATGTAATTTATAAATGTTGTTTTAATACATTTAACACATTCTTCTCTGTGGCCTTATGCTGTAGGCCAAATTTCTCCCTGAGCATGAGTAGAAGTAAGGCCCTGACCAGACATAGCCTCATCCCCGTGGTTGGACAAGAACTTGATCCCCAGGTCATTGGATGCTTCATGTAAACAATATAGTCTGATATATATAAGCTTTAACTGCATAGGAAGAAGAGCAGACATCTTGCAGATTCCTTGAGGAGCAGACCCTCTGCCTGGTGTGGAACATCTAGCCAGGTAGAGAGACATCTGCCCAGGCCCACCAGACACACATTGTCTGGAGGGCATGGATGCTTAGTAAGTCTGCCAGGTAGGTAAGATTAGAATGCTTTGCTATGCTTAGAATGCTTAAAATGCCAGCACATAAGCAGTTAAATAAATGCTTGAGAAAACTTAATGGAGTCTAGCCTTCTCATCATTCTCCCTCCTGGACGAACCAGCCTCTACACTTCTCAATACAATACAGTACAATAATACATTCTTCTGAAATTAGACAAGGAAGGTTTGTTCAACTATAATGTAGCAAAACAGGTCCAAAATCTTCTATTGCAAGGACTAATAAGGGAAAGGCAGTATATTTCTTTTGTTCAGGAGATCTTGCTTTCCCTCCGTGCAAATTATCTCCTTTCTTAATAATAGTTATTTTGTTAGTCTCTTTCTAAGCAAAGGAAAAAAAAATGGAAAGAAATTTGTTTCAGTTGTGATTATCAATGCAATCATTAATGAAACCTTAATTGCAGAGCCCAAAATTCTTCCTGTTACACTTATTCATTATAGATAGTTCCTTTCCCCAAACACACAGGGACACAATTTGTTATCGCTATGAAAAGAAATATGCTAAAGATTTGCTTTTAAACTCCAAGATGAATAAGTTCAGAAATTCCTTCAAAACAAACCCCTTTTTATTCGTACATAGCATATGAGTGGGAGTTCCATTTTTTCCAATGAGAATTTGTTTTAAAAACACTGAGACATTGGCCAGTGAAATCCCACAACAGTATTTTCATATGATTATTATTCAGAAGAACCTAAAGAAGTTAGGTTGATTTGTGACTCATGTTTCTACTGCATTCTGAAAAATACAGCTAATTTGCAAAACACCTGTTAAAGAATCAGCCACTGATGTCCACTTAGGCCATGTGCAACTTGTTACTGCAATATGACTCTGTGAAAGGACAACTGAAAAATGAAGAAAAGTACCTCCAGTTACAGTATATTACACTGTCTCTGCATTAAGTGTTTGTGCTTTATTTACATGCTTCTATTGTAGAAGCTGAAGTCCAATACATACGTATTTTAGGAAAATCTTACACTGCAAGGTGGCAGCAGAGTTTCTAAAAATGAAAGTTTTTTCAGCAATTCAAATGGCTGAAGGATGGGGTCATGCTTCAGAACAAAGATTCACTAGAGTGGGAAATAGCCAGTGATTACTTTTCTGATGAGTTTGTTAGTTGCTTCTCTGATGTGCCTTTCTGCATGATTTATTTACTATTTTGGAAAACCCAGTCTGAAATTCACTTCTAACTTCTTTCCAATCCATAAACCGGAATCAAAAGAATACTGAGTAATTTTGATTTTTATTAGTAAATTCTTGTTTGACTAAAGAAGTTACAAAGGCCACAGAGGTTTAAATGTCCTGCTTTGTGAGTTTAACTGAGTCACAGTTATACACTAAAATTGTATCTTTTCTTTGAGCCCTTTAGAATGATGGATGACTCACACTGATATTAAACTCATTAAGCATGTCTTTTGGGGGAAAAACAACTTCAAAACAGGTTTCATTTTAATTCCCCCACATCTCAAAGTGCTTATTAAAATAGAATATAATCTGAATCTCTAGAAAATGGTAGTTTTCTTACTCCCTAATTGAAAGCTGCATTCCTTATATTTAATAAACAGTATTTCTCTGTTATGTAGACAAGACTATTTATTTACAATGTAGGAAAAGGTCACATACTTTTATCTCTATATTTTTGACACCAGTGTGGATTTTCTTCATTGTTTTGGACTGTTTACTTTGCACTTCTTTAATACAAACTTCTTTGGCATTTACTGGACCCTTTTCCCTGTAGGGTGAAGTTCTCTGTCTTTTTAATTAGACTGACCTTTTGGTTCACTGGGCTGCTTCAAAATGACTGAGAATGACTACTCTTTTGGAAGATGAGTTGAAATCAGCACAGAGAGACTGAAAACAGTCATGTGAAATAAAAATATTTTATGCAGCTATCCCAGCACCATAACTGCCTAATCGTTATGTTCATAGCCTCTAACACAAAGAAATACTGGCCTCTGCAAATTTTGTGGCATTTTAATTATGACAGGTTCTTTCTCATCTACTTGAATGAATGCTTTTATAGTGCACTTTGTGACTAATATTTTCAGAGTATATTTTTACTATCCCATAATGATTCACCTTTTTACCCTTCCAAGTTACAAAGCATAAACTTTAAATACGAAGTGTAAGTTCATTTGCTACTGTCTATTATACAAAGTTTATTTCTATTCTTTCTACCAGCATCACAGAAAGAAATTACTATTGAAGTTACATTTTCTAGGTTAAAGACTGAAATCAATGGACTTTGTTTGGTTCTGAGAATGATTATACGTAATTCGACTAGCTTAGAAAGAAATAAGAAGAGTGTCCTACACAGGCTTATATAATTGTTCTAAAAGTTTAATAGTTGAGGCACAAGCACTTTTTCATTTTTGCCAGGAGGACAATAATCAGCAAAATTAATGTTTTCATTTAGAGCAATGCGCCTCAAGATAGGCAGTAAAGAAAGTCTTCTTTCCTGATATCTTAAGTAGTATGAAGGAATTTATATCTCATCTTCTCACTCAGTTGAAGGTTCTCTATCTTACAAATGAATATTGAGTCTGGTAAGATTCATTCCTAGTCAGGGAATGCTGTCCAGAGTTCCCAATAATAGTTGAAGACATCTGAAAAAATCAAAGAAGTGTTACTCAACCAATATTAACTTAATCTGTAAGGGCTTTAGACTTCTTCAAAAGCCTGCAAGAAAAACCTGTCTTTGGAGCTTCTGTCGAAATAGAAAAATTAATCTATTTTTCTGCATCTAAGGAATTGCATTCTCTTATTTTCATGGACTTAGTAGATTTTCAAGAAAAAGGACTAGAGTAGCTGATCCAGCTAATCACTGATACACTAATTCCCTTTCCACAACATGGCCTCTTATGTTAACAGCCTATACATGAGCTTCAAATCACACCAACATTGTGCCCTGGAACAAGGTGTCCAGCTACCTGTCCTGAACTGACAACTAGCAGTTGCTTTTTCCACTTGGTGTTAACCTTTAGAGCCAATAGTTCAGTGACAAACATTGCTATTTTTGGAATAGTAGAATCACCAGCTGTACTTTTTGATGGTGCTTGCTTTCTGTTTCTGTAAAGCAACATCTTACTCTTATATTCATTGATCAGCCTCTATCTTCTAATGGAAATTTCCTATTTCCATTTGCAAGCACTTCCGTTAATATCCCACTTCTATTATAGACTTTTAGGATGTCTACTTTATCCATTTTAAAGGGTAATAAACATCATTATTTTCAGGACCACACTGAGACATTTTAGTTCTTCTATATAATAATCTAAAAGTCCTACCATCAAGCCTGATCATGGTTGTCTTATAAGGAAGCAGAAATGTTTCCCATCATGTTTCCCAGTCTTTTCACTCTAATCCTGAATATTTTTCTGTGAAAACCAAGGACACATAATCTGAGCTACTTGATATAAAGAATTTGTCATAAACCAAACTTTTACATCTCTTCGAAGAGCCACTTAATATGCCCTGACAGTTGGGCTTTTATCACAACTGTTGCTGGTCAGTTGCTCACCTGCAGCTGGAGAAACAACTGCTCCATCATTAGGCTATTTATTTATGCAATGTAGGATTTATACCTCTATCATGCTTTCTACAGAATTTTGTATAACAAAGAGTTCATTGTTGTAGAATTTTTAGAGTGCATATTCCTTGTGTAAGTCTAGTGAAATTCAGAGTGTTATAGGAAATGTTAATCTAAATATTTACTTAAATGAATACAGTGAATCTTATTCTTCTCAGAAGAAATGGAAAAGCTCTGCATCTTCTTCATGATTTGATAGGTGTCGTTCGGATAGACAAGAAGGAGTAGCAGATCATAATGTCCTGCATTTTCAGGAATGGTAAGTCAAAAAGATTAACAAAATGAACAGCTCTTTAGACAAACTTTGTTCTGAAGAGGTTTTGTTTCATTTTAAAGAATGAATAAAGATCGAGTGTTCTAAAGCACAGTGAAATGTAAGAAAGTTAATCTATCCAATCTTAAGTCATTAATGAAGTAAAATATTAATTAAACTTTTCAAATAATTGGAAGTAATCACTATTGTATTCCTTAAGGAATGAGACAAAATGTTAATTATTAAAGCGTACTTTAATATTTGCTCTAAGACTTTAATAAAGCTCTAAGACTTTTCATAGCAAAATAAAGTTACACTTTTACTAATATTTCCTGCCACAATAATGAAAAAAAATTGTATTTTTAAATACTGTTTTGAACAAAGAAGACTAGTTTATGTGCTTAAATGATTTTGTATATATGTGTATTTTCACACTACAGGGGGATCTGGACTTGTTTTTCTAATAATTTCTGAAAAACATAGCAAGACATAACTTAAAAATTTTGAGAAAAATTTCCACTACAATGTGCAATGTAGCAGAATTGAAATGTAATCTATGTTTCTCGTGAATTCAAGAATTATTATTTTTATTACTTGTAGAACTGACTATTTTCTCCTTCATCAATACAGTTACTTAGTTGAAAATAAGTGTTTCTCTCATTTTGGTTTTGTATCATTTCCTTAATAATTTAATGAAGAATTTTTTTGGATTCAACCGAATTATTTTAAAGTCTTACACTGTAATATGGTTTGTGTATTTTTTATTGGTTAATCCACATAGATGCAGAAAAGTGAGAATTCAATTTACAGCACTTTATTTAAAATTATAACTTCCTACTTCTCCAAAACTTTGGTTTAAAATGTGATAGTTGATTTAATTTTTGGTAGATGCATATGTAAACACTACTGGCTCCCTCCTCTGTCAGTGAATAAACCCCTAGTGGTGGAACGTGACTCACTGGATAAACCTCTTAAATGGAGGAAAGCTCAGAGGAGACGGACAAGTATGATCTGCTGTGAAGCTCAGGGAGTAATGCAGGATGTCTGATCACAGCTGATGCAAAAAACCTGAGTTTAGCTCCCCACAAAGGGGGACTGGAACATTACCTTAATATTCAATATCTATCAACAGTTGAGTAGATAAGGTGGTGATGTAAATGTTTTTCCTTGAGTTAATTGAAAGATCACAAATATCTCTCTGAGGCAGTTAGATCAGCATGGAGGGAGGGAATTCACGATTCAGCACAGCACGGAGTATAAACATGATACCAATGGTCTTGAGCTGGCTTCAACCCACATATACCTTCCTGGCCCCTGAGGGGACAGTCAGAGAGTATTGGACTCTGACATCTGCCCTCCATCATATCAACATCAACTGTTACAAAACTCTGAATTCCAACTTATTTTTTGCAAGCACAAGTCACCTTTTTCCTTGGAGAAGACCATTAGCAGCATATACAAAAAAGACCAGTACTAATGCAAACTTAGTTTCATGCAATCATGCCTCTGAAAAAGCAGAAAAAGAATGCATGGATTTTGATAGATGTAGTTTGAGTCTACCAATATCACCAACCAGCTGTCATAAACATCTTTGAAATCTGTCCTTTACGTAAGTGTGTGTGCTCAGCATTATATCTGAGCACTTGTAGTTCTCATACCTTCAAAATCTTATCTTTATAATGAGGGATTTCTTGGCAGCAACCTTCTCATATAACATATAGTAGATTTGCAGGAGTAAATTCCAGCCACGCTAATTGAGACCAGTATTTGACCTTTAATTTATTTAATGAATCCCTTAGATATTTTTCTGTAGTTTTCTAGGACTTATTTCCACTGAAAATTTTACTTTTTTAAAATCTAAGTATACTAGTTGCAAACTTTGCCACACATATTTAAAGATAAATGATTAAAATCAGAAGACAACATTTAGGATAAGTTTAATAACAAAGTTTTGAGGTGTGCAATACGCTACTTTACAATTCCAATTGAATCATTTCATATTAATCTTAAGGCAGGTATGACTCATGATCCTAAATGTACTGAAGAAACGAAGTTGGATGATGCAGTCTTATTGATGTTTACAGGAGAGTTTTATTGTTACTTTCTCTAGGAGTTAGTGTGCATGCAGTTCTTTGTTGTTTGCTACATTAGTAATGGTGGTATTGGGCTCATCTTTATGATCTGCCAGTGAACAGCTGGTATTTTGGAAGCTTCTGAAACTCCAGAAGTACATGTAAAAGCACGTCTCCATTCAATAAAGACGGAAATATCATTGTCAAACAGAAATAACAAATTTGCCTTAATTTTTTAAGTCTCCCTTAATTCTGGAAATTTCTATATTTTTAAAAAAAACTCTGGTATTGAATATTCACAGAAATATGATTTCTCAGGGATAACAGCTGGTCTGTTATCAACATAGAAGACACTCCCGACCTTGACAGCATTCCTGTGTACCCCTGAGAAGCTATTCTTGTCCACCCGGGAGATAGGGAGGATACAGCTGGAATGTCCCGAGATATGTTTAGTAAACATGGTATAGAACTGACCACTGTGAGAGTCGAGTGTTAGACAGTGCAGGGGGTGGTGATGGTCTTAACCAATGCTAATTGTGAGAAACAATCTTGAGCCAATTGTATCAAAGTATACTAGCTTTCTGATCTGTATATTCACTTCTACTTTGGCACAATAAAGTTAGTTCTTCACCTTCCTCGAAAGAGGTGACTTCGTGTCGTTTAGTCCGCCTCAACAGCGACATGATTAATAAATATATTTGAAGATTAATACAAGAACTGGATCTTGTGCAGCATTTGCTAGTTCACCCACTGTACTTCTACAATCGCATAATCTCTGCCACTAGCCTGAAATGCAGTGAACATGAGACTGAGTTCTTTGCTTCAGGTTCAAATTTCCCTTCATTTCATCTTAATGTCATTTAAAAATATACTGTATATATTGACACAAAACATAATGTAGTTTCTCAGAAATGTTATTTCCTCAGACTTCAAATGGATGATAAAAGGCTTGTTGCTCTGGCTATTCATATGAACTATCACTCTACACTACATGGCAATTGTTTTCCTTCATCCCAGAAATTAAAATGTTGCCATTCTGGCATAATGAGAGATTATTATGACCCATATTGTAAAAGTGCCAAAGAGAATTTTGGGAAGTGTACCTGCTGTCATTGTTGGTATATCCAAATTTGATTTAAGACTATTGCTTGTTTATCATCTTTGGGAATGGTCCACAGCAAACCTATGTTTTGTGAACACTGAAGTTTTCATTTATTGCTTCATCAATCTCATTAAAATGGAGTCCCATAGGTTTATAAAATTAAACTGGATATACTCAAAATTCAAAATGCAAAGCTGTGAATAAAAAGTATCCCTACATATTATCAATCCAAGACGGCATGCAACAATAATCATGGCATCCTAGTTGCAATAAAATTAATAATGACTGCAATTTACCTCTCAGAATACTTTTGTTATAAATTAATACAGAATACTGTTAAAAGTTTTCCCAGACACAACATTTTTGCCTTTGTGAAGAGATAGAAGGGAAAGAAAACACTCGGCTTGTGCAACTCTATCAAAGAATCTCTTTTGGTGCTGTCTTTGTAATTGGTTTAGCATAGACTAAAAGAAGTCAAAAACAATAATGAAATTTAAGTACCTTAAAATTTAATTCTGGATTTTAGATTTTTTTAAAACAAACACAGTTTTGAAATACTGACTGAATTTGGAAAGTAACTTGCCATTGGTGTAACCATGTCCATTTATTGTTGCCAATATGTTAGCTTTGTACTAATATTTTTGGGTATTAAAATTAGCACATTCTACATCACTTTGTTATAGAGATGGAGAAAAACTCCATGCACAATTATACTTATGTAGAATTAATCTGAAAATGGGGGGTGAGGATAGTGAGAAGGGATCAAAGAGAGTGTCCTAGTGACTCCATCAGGGTTTTCAAAGAGAGTTATGAAATTTCACAGAAAAAGGGCAGGTAGTCATTGTAGAATTGTCAAAATCTAAATTACTAATATTTTAAGTTATTTATACAGACAAAATTTGTACAAAATTTATGATAGTGAAAAACAAGACTATTTATTTTATAGTGTAATCACCTTCCAGGTCATCTCTTTACAAAGTATAAGCTTGATCTCTCCTTACTACTGTTAAAACAGGATTTAACAGAAAATGCATAGATTGGTTAATATGTCAGTGGAAGACATCTTACTTTTTGTTATCCTGGTTACAGTTTTGCAAGACTGATGCTATATTGTGGGGAAAAATAAGTGGAAAACCATCTTTCCATTTATAACACCTTCACAGGTTGTACTTCCTGGCAGAATTTAGCAAGATCTTGTTACAACGCTTTAAGTCTCTAATATTAGACTATAAAACAGAAGATCATTTGGAACTAATCTGTTTTTTAAAATGTTATTCAGTTAGGTCTCTTTACTAAGAGATGTGTGTACTCAAGAGATTTGGATGTGCGCACTCAAATTCTGTAAACTGTTCCTGATTCTTCAAACCAGTGATGCAGCAAAAAGGGTTGAATCATTACAAGAGCTAAGGAAATGTCCCTGTTGAAGTATCAGCCCCATGACACCCTGAAGCCAGAGGACCAGCTTGATCCTGCTCAGCATAAAAATAAACTCAAAGATAATGCTCAAGAGATAGGAGCAGGGAACAATTTATGCTGTTAAAGCACTGAATGATCTTTGATTTGGTGGCTCTCTCAGTTGACTATATAGAGAGTTGGTAAAACTGTTCTTTTTATACTGTGTCTGTAATTAAGTGGAAAGAATTCATAGGAAGTATTAAAGATGGCAGTAATGGAAGGGGGATGTTCTAGTGCAGTTCTGCTCTCCCCAGTTGTAGGACCCTACATCTGCCTGGACCGCTCTGTCTACAAGAGGTAACAGCTCATTTCAGGGACCAATCATTGCTTTTCTAAATGAGGAAATCTCCATAGCAATTTATCTTTTTAGTCAAGAAATGTAAACTATTCTCCATTTCAGGAAATTAAACATTTTCTTGCGCTTTTTATTTTTCTCTTAAAAAAATAAAAGATTTGTGGAGATGTTTTATGTTTCATTTAAAGTATAGAGTTTTATAGAGAATACTTAGAAAAGTAACAGGAACTGTGCAGGTGAGACTTTGAGGAAGCGCTATTGAATTTCATTGATTTATCATGCAAAGGCTGAGAGTATGTGGTGGGATAAACTGGAGGCATTAATAAACTTCCTTGAAGCTTGATAAGGATACATTCAAAAGGGAAAGAGAAAACTATTTAGATAAGACCATATTCTATGAGACTAGAAGGTTGTTATTTGTCTGGTATTCAGAAGCATTATAAAATTTATGCAGAACTGGCATTTGGCAGGATGACCAGACTGAATAAAAAGGTGAGCTTTAGTAAGGCAATCTCTCTTTCTACAGATTTTTATTTTCAATTTTAATTTAAATGCTGTGCATAAGAGAGAAGCAATACGAAGTACAGACAAAAATTTCACTTCAAATTTCTGTCTGTTCTGCTACATGAAAAATAAATTGGAAAAACACAGAGTTAAATAAACAGTGCTTTAAAGAATAGGAAAAGGCATTAATAATGGTAAAAATAATGTACCCCTGGTATTTGATCCATTTCATACCAATTATTTATCAGTATTGAATTCAGCTCCAGATAGGGAAGATTATGTGATTGAATTTCTCAGTGATTCATAATCAATTAAGATAAACTGCTCTCAGGGAATCATTAAAGTTATGAGACTTCGTAATGGCAAACTAACCTTAGCAATATTGTATGTATAACTTTGTATGTTTTTGATATCATTCTGAACACTGTGCAGGATGAAGTGGAAATGCACATTCCTGGCATACTATTTCATAAATAAAGGATTCTGAAGTAAATGTCTCTATGTAGTTGTGTGTCACACTTCACATAAAAGGCAACAGCTGCACTCTATCATCACTGCAGTTCCAGATGTTCAGTGATGACAGAGTTTTCTTTTTTCATTACATATCAATGATGTAATGCTTCATGATAAATGTATTACAGACAAGAAAAGAGAACACATTCATTTGATGCATGTTTCAGATAGATAACAGCTGCATGTTTTGAAAGGTCATCTTCAGATATCATTTGGATAGTACTTGCTCTCATTAAAAAAAAACAAATCTTTCTCTATCATGCATGCCATTTTAAATTAAAATATCTTTCCTAAGTCATGACTTTTTTTTTTTTAAGTTTATCTTCATCAGGAAACCATTTGAAGCTACAAATGACAAATTATAGATGACTCCATAGTAATACATGCTAACAAGATAACAGGTAGGGCCTTAGATTGAGTTGTGTCAGAAGTATCTTGACAACTAATGTCTTGTAAAGAATAACATAAAACTAAGGATTGGTCTCAGTCTTTTAGCACTGTTTATATCAAACATTAGTTCACATAGTCACTAATAGACCCTGTTTTATTTCTAGCAGGTCATAATTTGCATCATCATGCAGGGCATCCTTTAGTTTTTTCTGTAGGAATACAAATAATGTGCTTACATTAAAAAAAAAGGATGCTCATTAATCTTTGCCTCAAATTCCTGTGTTACTTACAGAACCCTTCTTTGCATTCCAGTAGCAAATCTTTCAAACATTGCTAAAAACCTAAGGTAGCATGATGATTTTTCCAACATAAATCTGCCATCTTATTGAATTGCTAAAAGAACAACATAACGCAGAAATATAATAATAACAACTGTCATTTTATCCTTAGATAGTGAAATTATTCAGGCACCTATCTCGTATGCAGGAGTCATCATGAAACACCTCTGTTTCTAAAAGGCAGCAGTAATACAAATGTCAACATCATGATCAAAGGATGACCTTAAGGCATGTTTTGTATATATATTTTTTAAATAGATACATTAAATAAAACAGATTTTTAAAATTATATTTGGGATATTTAATTCCTTCTTCAGACGTGAAACAGTCAGCTAATTTCAGACCTAAAATAAAAAAATATGTCTGAATTTTACCCACTTATGACCATTATTTAAGCTGCCAGGGGAAAAAAGAGTGTGGTACTTGGGGAACATGGGAGCATGTTAGAAAGGTGAGAGGAGATAATATCACTATCCGTGAAACAAAAGAGAGACAAATATCACATTTGGGGCAGTGGGAAAAGAGGGAGAAAAAAATGAATATCTAGTGAAGTCACTACTTTTTCTGAGATAATAATTTTCATATCCATTGGTGCTATGCATTGTACTATGCCAGTTTCCAGGCTTCCCACTTCAAAATATCCCTTAGGTCCAGGACTGAAATCAGAGGTGGAAAGATATTCCACTGAGATATACTCTATCGGTAAGCAGTAGTTCCTAGTTCTTATTGATCAAATGTGTTCATTATAGAAGGTATCAACTGTGTCAGCAATAAACAAAGGTGCACCAACTGAAATCTAAATTAAATTGTAACTGCTATATGAAAAAAAATAAAAATTGAGATAATTTATTTTGTTCCAGGCTCACCCCACAGATCCAAAATGTGCTTCACTTTTTTGGGAGAATAAAGCATTAGTAGGAAAATAAAAGGACTGATTAATAAAAAACGAACAATCAATCAACCAAAAAGCCAAAAAAAGCCAGGACAGTTATAAGAGAAATAAGATGTTGTAGATGTTACTTAGTAACAGTTACTGCTACAAATAATAGTAGAAGAGGAATCTGAGACAACTAGAAATACACTATTAAAAATACCTTTTGTATCACACTTGAGTTGTAATTCTCAGGACATGCACCAAAACATACTACTATGTATTATGCTTCTATTTCTACTATTACTGCATTTTCTCAGTTGGAGTAATCTAAGCTATCTTGATAAAAGCTCAATAAAATTTTAAGACTATTTTAAGACTATGCTCCAACCTTTAGTAGGAGCATAATTAAATTTTAATCCTTGAAGTAACATACTGAATCTAGACATGAAAGCTTGCTTCAGACAACAGTGAATGCAGTGGTAAAATTTTTAAAATATTTTTTATAGTGCTTGGACTGAAATAAAAATGCTTCACCCTTGCTTAAAAATATATCTTACTGAGGATACTTTTTCACATGAATATTTAAGTACATTTTGTGTTTCATGTCTGCTTTCTGAAAAAAAGATCTTTCATTTAAAGTAAAAACTAAAATTTATGTTATTCAAAACAAAATCCAAAGTGAATTTGAACAGTGACCCCAGAAGCTATTAAAAAAGCTTAATCATATCTATGTATGTGTGTATGTATTGTATATGCAATTCAGCCAACCAGCTTATAAAAAGCCAGTTTATGTAACTAGCCAAAAAATAACTTTTTATTTTTTAAATTTTTTTCAGAATAAAGCACCGAGAGAAATACCAACATTAATTTCAAAATGTATTTTACAATGTAGCTGCTTGTGAAGATATTGTGATTTTTTTGTAACTTCAAATTAATTAATTTCTAGAAGCATGATTTTTTTCAACATAAAAGTACATAGTTCCTTTTGTCGACCTACTTGAAATGGGCAGAAAGTCTCTTTAATTAATTTGTCATGAAACTCATACGTTTTCCCTTTTCAATGTGTTACAATATCGTTCTCAAACCTAGATGCCCATCATGAATTTGACAAGTTTTTCCCATAAGTATAATAATAAATACATTTTATACTTGAAGTTCATGAATCAAATCCTATCATGAACCAAATTAACTCATTATCTCTAACATACCCAGAAAATACCATAGGTACTACAAGAAAACATACGGCAAGTTATCCTGGAAGACAAATCATTGTATAACTTCTGGAAAGTACTGTTACCTAGACTTTTACCTTTGTCATGTTGATACTCTAAATATGAGAGAGATGTCATTACACTAAAGTACTTTCAGTGTGGCCCTCAAAAAGGTATACTTTCCCTGACAATTTTATCTTAATAAGACCATGTTTGCAATCAGAATACATTGGACACCACCTAATGTCATAATAACAGCAAGATGTGATCTGCAATACAGTTTAAAAAAAAAAGTTTTCTGGATGACTTTAGTGTCTTGTGAGACTGCTTATAAGTATGTGCAGCAGTTCTTATCAGAAAATATCAAGTCAGAAAATGAACATATGTTTGGGACACAGGGTCTATGTTCAGGAACTAACATACAGTGATTTTTGCAGGCTATGGTCCATTATTTTATGTTGTCAGAATTTCAGCTCCTTATATGCAATTTTCGAGATTGAGATGTATATTAATGAGCATAAAGGACTGTGAAATTTGTCATGTGCAAATTGACAGTGTTTGTGTACTAATCAACAGGTACTGAGCAAGAATAACTGTTATGTGGGTTTTTGTGGGTTTTTTTAGAACTTGTACATACTTCTTAGTGTACACAGTCATCTTTCGAAAGTAATCTTAATATGTACATCCAAGAATCTTTGATGTGTTCGAGCACTTCACAACCACTGAAAGACTCCATAAAGAGTCAGTGTATTTATCTACAATAGAATATTCCCAAATCATTTTTGAGAATGAGATTTAGGTTTCTGCCTGAAACTGTCAAAAATTATACCTCCTCACGTATTAACACCTAATTGCACACTGAGAGTTCTAATGATAAAGCAAGTTCATATATGAAACAATACAAACCATTATTACTAGTATGATGGTGAGTTTGTCTAGAAAGGATAAAAATTATGTTTACTCACTGAAATACTGACATTCTAATACCAATTGTCCTTTATGTAAATGGTATCATGCTGTTTAACAGGTTATTCAGGATTCATACAGAAAATTTATCTTTCTAATTTTATTCTGTGGATAAAACTGACTAAAAAACCCCCACAACCAACCAATCAACAAAAAAAGATAATGATTTAAAAAGTTTCAAATTACTATGTCAATGGATATCATTCTTTTATCAAGATGAACCATATTTTTTTTTCATAACACATTAAGAAGGAAGGGAGAGATAAAGCAAATATTTATTCCAGTTATAGAATAATAGAATAAGGTTTTAGGGCTTGAAAGGGCTTCTAAGATCATTGAGTTCAATCTTAACCTAACACTTCAAAGTCCACCAGTAAACCATGTCCCTAAATGCCACAGTCACATATTTTTTGAACACCAAGGATACTGGTTATATTGCTTCCTGGGCAGCCTGTTCCAATGCTTGATAACCCTTTCAGTGCAGACATTTTTCCTGATAGCCAAGCTACACATTCCCTGGAAGAACATGAAGTTCCTTACCTTGTCCTGTCACTAGTAGAATGGGAGAAGAGGCCAACTCCCACCTCGCTACAACCTCCTGTCAGGTAGTTCTGGAGAGCAATAGTGTCTCCCAAGCCTTCTTTTCTCTAGGTGAAACAACTCCAGCTTCCTCAGCTGCTCTTCATAAGACTTGTGCTCCAGTCCCCTCAGCAGCTTCATTGCCCTTCTCTGGACATACTCCAGCACCTCAGTGTCCTTCTTCTAGTGTGAGGCCCAAAACTGAATGCGGGGTTTGAGGTGCAGCCTCACCAGTGTTAGTACAGGAGATTATCATAGCCCTCACCTCACTGGCCACTATTTCTGATACAGCCCTCGGCCACTTGGGCACGCTGCTGGTTTATGTTCAGCTGCTGGTGATCAGCACTCCCAGGTTCTTTTCCCCTGGACAGTTTTTCAGCCATTTGGCCTAGGCCTGTTGCACTGAGTGGGGTTCCTGTGACACATGTGCAGGACCCAGCACTCAGCCTCATTGAACCTCATACAATTGGCCTCAGTCCATGGATCCAGACTGTCCAGATTCCTCTGCATTTCCTTCCTACCATTCAGCAGATTAACACCCCTACCCAACTTGGTGTCATCTCCAAACTGACTGGAAGTCCACTCAATCCCCTCATTCAGGTAATTGATAAAAATATTAAACAGGTCTAGCCCCAATACTGAGCCCTGAGGAACTGCACTAGTGACCCATGACCTGGATGTAACTCCATTCACCACCACTCTCTGGGCCCGGCTGTTCAGTTTTTTATCCTGTGAACAGTGCACTTTCCCAAGACATGAAGAACCAGTTTCTTCAGTAGAAGTATAATTTATTTTATAATAATCTAGAAGAATATAAAGAGGATATAATTTATTTATTAATTATTATTAAGGCATTTTGTATAATACATTATTACCTGATTTCATTTGGTCTCATTTGCTTCTGAAAAGTTTTCAGGCAAAAGGTATTGATGGCATCTTTCTAATTACCGGTTATAGCCCTTGCACTACTTTAGCGCTACTTGACCTTTCAGCAGCATTTAATAATGGGAATAATGGGATACATTTTGGAGACCTACAGTACCTCTGGCACTTCTGGCTTTTTCAGTCTGTCTCTAGATCCCCTTTACCACTTCTTCAGAGTTTGCCAACATGATCTGTTGTGTCTTCCATTTTGTCACTATTTTAATTAAAATTCTGTACTTGGATTAAGGTTTCCTGTAAATGACTGCACCCAATTTTGTTACATTTTGGTTCTTATCAGCATATATGAAAAATAAAAAATTGGTGTTATTGTGAAGCTTGTTCTACTGACATTTAACCTTCTATCCAGCATTCAGGAAGATTTGGGAAAAAGGAATATAATCATATTAAGACTAGAGAATTATGGGTTTCATAAAATCATGAAGGTTACATATTTGGTTCTGTTTTACTTGATAAAATGAAACTGAAATGCAGTAGAATGATGACATAAGTACAGGGTGAAATTTGTCCATGTGCAGAAAGCATCTTTTTTCCTGTTGTCACAGTGAGCTAGCCCTTTGAACTAAAGTAAATTTTGGCACAAAAAGGAAACTCAGATGTTCACCAAGAGAACAATTACCCTCTTTCCCCCCCTTGCAGTAAAATAAGTTACTAAGATATAATACACATATATGCCTGCTTCTCTTCTAAACATTGAAGATTTATTTCAGTCTATTGAGAATAAGATTTTTACCTCCATGTGTGTTTCATCAGACTTTTTGAATTAAATACAAATAATTTAATCAGATAAGAATAACAATTAATAATAAAATTGAATACAGTGGATAGACTGTATATTATTAAGACTATTGAGGCTTTCATCCTTGAGTTTCATTCTCAGCTGAGAAATAAAAATTACTACAGCAGGTAAGTCTTTATACCTCAAAGACTATGTAGCAGGTTTTTTCCCAGACAAACAAATCTTAAGAATAAATACTACATAATGCATTACATTTGAATAATGTTTTTCTTGATTTGTTACTGTCAAAAGAGGATACTGAAACATATTCTTTCAATGTAGACATTTCATATCACACATTAAACTTCCTATCCTGGATTCTTTGGTATTAAGACAGTCCATTGCTTTTGTCTATGATATGCTACCATCTTTGATGTACTCTTACTTCCCCTGTTTAGTTTTGTGCCTGCACACACAAAATCTGAAAAAGAAGTAACCTTACTGAGATGCCATCTGATCACAAGAAGTAAAAAAAAATAATTATTAATAACCAAATTCCCAATGACGAGCCCTTTTTTTTCTTTTTTTGTCATTTGGAGTTTATTTTAAACTCTTCTGAAGACAATATAATAGTAACCAATTTATACGTGAAGTTTGTTTCTCTTTACTGACAGCCAAGATGGTGTAGCTTCTCCTGATCACCCACAGACTAAATCAAAAGTTTTCTTGGCTAGAGACAAACTGATGCTTGTCTAGATGTTCCAGTGTAATAGATGAGAGATAATTTATTTGAGTTTTTCTTTTATTCATGTTGTAAGTTAACTCTGGTAGGCAGTTAAGCCCCACACAGCTTCTCACTCACTCCTCACCAAGAAGGATGGGAAAGAAAATCAAAAGTGAGAAATCTCATGGATTGAAATAAAGACAGTTTGATAGTGAAAGCAAAAGCTGAACATGCAAGTAAAGCAAAATGAGAAATCAATTCACTACTTCCCATTAGCAAGCAGATGTTTAGCCCCTTTCCTGGAGAGCAGGGCTTCACCATGATTAGCAGATACTTGGAAGACAAATACCATAACCTTAAACATCTCCCTCTCATCCCTCTTTGTCCAGTTTTTATTGCTGATCATAATGTGTTATGGCATAGGATATCCCTTTATTCAGTTGGGGTCAGCTGTCCTAAGTGTGTCCCCTTCCAATTTCTTGTGCACATCCAGCCATTTAGCTGGTAGAGCAGCATGAGAAGCAGAAAAGGCCTTGAAGTTGTGTAAGCACTGCTTGGCAAAATCCAAAATATGTGTCTTGTATTTTTTATGACATGGCTATGGTAATAAAGGCATTGATCTATTTTGATGATCTTACAATCCTAAACTGACAAAGCTTGCCAGAAGACAATGCAGAGACTCAAGTGGAACGCAGAAGCAGATTATTTATATGACAGAGCATTACTGGTCATAGAAGCAGAACCATAGTCCATAGAACTGGTCAGAAAACAGACTGACTATTTTTAAAGCCTTTAAAAATTAATTTAGTGTCCAGCTTAGTGTATTTTGCTTACAGCTTTGATTATGCAACAGAGATATGCTGACATAATGCTGCCTTTAGCTCCTGTTTATCATATTTAAAAGATTATCCCAGCCAAAACCAGCATATTTCTCTTACAAAATATATATCTTACGACGCAGTGAATAAAATTATATACTTACGATAGCATAGCTGTTCACAAGGCAATATGTCTTGCATTTACTCATGGAGTCTCATTTGTTATGCATTGGTAATAATGCCAGTCTCATTCCTGTGATATTAATGGAGAGAACATGCTGGCATTTTAAATATAGCCTCTGATTTGTGACATCATTCAGCTGAATAACTACTTAAAACTTGCACACAGAAATATTTGCTGTACAGCATAATTACTGAAATACATAATCAGCATGAGAGCATTATAAGACCTGTGGATTCTGAACCTTAAAGATGAGAAATGCAAAATTCCTCCTGAAGTGAAAGTGTTACCAGGCAATGTGTGATGACAATGATGATGACAGAGAACTGCAACAAAGAAATTGAGATTTTTGAGAACTATAGTAGTTTTTACTATGCATTATACCTTGAAAATATTGAAAATACTCTTAGCAAAAGGAAGCAATTGTAGAAAATATTTTGCAAGTTGATGATAAGAAATGTACTGCAAATCTGCAGTAATGAAAATTCCCTGACTTAAACATTAAGAAAAAATATTATAATAAAAACATCTGTCTAAAGTTATCTTTTAAGTATGTGACAAATACCATGGAATCATATGAAAAGAGATTATCAATATACTTTTTAGAATAACACTTATTATACCTTGTGATTTTTCAAAGCAAATAAAGTTAACATAATTTGCCTTTACATTTTTTAATGAAAAGTTGGAAATGCTAATGAACTTCACGGTTTCAATTTCACTAGTATTATATATGCCTAAAATATATACTTTATGTTAAATAGATTGTATAATGTGTGTAGTAGTTGCCAGAGTAAATTAATCACATATCCTGCAACCATAAATTATCAACACATTAAGCGACTTACCTATTATTGTAGGTTTTCACCACTGTAGAGCCGAAGACTTATTGTGTATAAATATATTGTTTTCCCTAGAGTTTTAAATTAATTTCTAGGATAGAATTCTTAACATATATTAGTTTGCAACCATCTATGATGAACAATATTACAATAAATAAATTATAACAGCTGAGATAATTTCTTCTGGTTTCATTTGATCTTCAAGATGTAGTCTGCAATCCTCTCTCATTTTGGCAACTGACATAAGGTAATATAGTCTAAACGTTAGGGTGTTTTAGTACTAACCTCTGCTCTGGATTTACAGTTACACTGAAAACCAGAAATTCTTTAGCAATGTTCGTAAATAATCACTTTATTAGTTCACTTAATTTCCTGTCTCTTAGCTAGTTTTAAATTCAGACTGAGGCTCTTCACTCCCTTAGAACTTTTCCTCGTTTATGTAACTCCTACTTGGGTCAATGATTCAGCTCATCTCCAGCTGTCTGTTTCATTAACGCAATTTTTGACCAAATTTCTTAATGTTAAATTGTTTTACTGATGGCTACTAAAGCAAAGTAACAAGAGGAAATTAGTCTTACTTCCTATTTTTCATATATATTTATCACTTAACTTAAAAGAGAAATGTTCTATTCTTAGATTTATGGATTCTGACTTAATTAATAAGATGAATTAATTAATATTTTGCAACTGGTGTCTCTTTCTTTCATGAATCCAGGGACTGAAAAAGCAATATATGTAAACAGTCTCCTGTCATGGCCAGAATCCTTAAAATGCAAGGATTATGGTCTCACTTTACTTTGTATTGATAATTCTGCAAGGGTGATCTTCAAGGGTAAATTTCCAGAGAGAAAGTCAGACTTCCAGTCCTCCCTGATCATCATACCAGTTGCAGAGGAACTGAAAGAAAGTTTTCTTCAGTCATCTGAGTCAATTATCACACTATCAAAGATAAGATCTATATCTTGTTCCCAGTTTCTCACCTACAATATGCATGTTCTCTTTGTTGTTTTCCTTAATCCAAAACTAAAAGTGTTTTAGAACAGAATGTGCAACATTAGTGCTTCTTGGACTGAAAATGTAAATCAGAAAAGCTGCTCTAATTGATATTTTTGTGGAAAATTTTATTAGAGAGATCCAAGGAGGAAACAGCACAAACAGAAGGCTCATGAGCAATCTCTTCAGTTCAGAGCGGATACACTAAGACATACAAAAGAGCCGAATGTCTAGTCCAGACCTGAGATACCAGCAGTCTGGCAATACTCCCTGCAGTGCATATATTCCATCAGTCTGGCAGCACTGAATTTATTTAAGGAGGGGACTCATGATATGTGCCTGATTTCTGTAGCATGCATATGTAATTTGTTTGCTCCTGTCTAACAACTTTTTTTCTCCATTTTTTGTTTTTGTTCTTTCCACCTTACCTCAATCTTTTTTGAAACAGATGACTCTCAAAAAATAAACAAAAAAAATACTGGCAGCTTTCAGACTACCTTTCCATCTTGAACTTAACAGACAAATGGTATGAAACTTGTAAGCACAGTAGTCAAAGCTGCCTTAGCAATCTGTTGTTTGGCAATTTGCAATTAGGGGGTGGAAAGATTTAAATGTTTTAAGAGATGTAATTTTCCTCTCACAGCTCTTAACACTTCAGTTATGATTTTCTTCTTCAAAGATAGGAGTGGGAGAAACCAGGGAGGAGTAGAGTTTTTGAGGTGGCCAAATGATCTTAGCACTTCTTTTAGATTTTGGCAGCTTTCATGCCCTGAATTTTGCAGACAGACCTCAGAGCCCAATTCAAGGTTCTGAGTGCAATATGTGGAAGGATATTCTGACAGGAATCATAGCAAAGTCTACAACCCAGTTGCAAAGCAACTACGCATCAGGTCTCGGCTGTGTAGAAATTTCACAGCACCTCTCTCTTACAACCTTAATTCTACAAGATGCTAGAGCATTGTATAATGACATGAAAGTAAACTAAGCCAGATTTCTGTATTTCATACAGAGAAAATGTTGAGACTGTAGCCATATTTGGGTATATTCTGTATTGAAAGCTATTAAAATTATATTCAGTGTAAATAAATCAAACAAGGGTAGTCAAAAAATAGTTTTCCAGATGGTCTTGTTAGGTCCTGCAGTTTTCATGCACAGAGTGCCAGCTACTGGGGGACCAGCATGAGCAGATTTGGTTTGTCACCAACTACAGTCAGAGTAGAGGAATAGAGGGCTTTGGCCTGTGGTGCCAGTGACCAGAGAGAATGGGTGGTCTCAGTGCCAGCTACTGGAATGGGCGAAGGTCTCTGCTGCTAGCTACTGGAACAAGCATGTTATGTATCCTGAAAATCAGTTTTTGGAGGTGGACTGATGTGAATGAAGCTAGTGAGGAGCTCAGTGTTGGTGGCTGGAGCAGAACTGCAAGCTGCAACACCTATGCCCTAGTGACTGCTGCTGGAGCCAGTCGATTGTCTGTATTTGACCCAAAATTCTATGTGATGAGGTTTGCATGCCTCATTCTCTAGCAAACTTCAAGATCAATGAGTCAGTGGGTAGAAGGCTCTTGGTACAGCAATGAATATGAGAACAGGGGATCTGTGCTGGTATTTGGGTGGACCAGTGAGTCTGGGGAGACTGTGAGATAAATGTGAGTGCGTGTAGCTATTTGCTGGTTAGCATGAAGCTGAACTTGCAGATCCCCAAAGTGCCCCCAGACACTTTCTGGGGCTTCCACCATGATCGACATTGCTGCAAGAGGTAGTGTAAAACGTCCCCTCCAGGGGAGGTAGCTGGGTGTTCCCAGGTAAACCTGAACATATATTAATCTGTTGAACTCTGTGCTCTGTGGGCTTACCCTAACACTGATGGATCAAGACTGCAAACACCACTTTAACCAACAGACATTGAAAGTAAAACAAATAAATCTCATCTCTGCATCCAGAGGTAGTGATATCTTTCCTCCTCACTATCTACTCTTATCTTTTCTTTCCCTTTCTTTTCCTTATATATTTTCTTAAGCGATATCCTTATACTTTTATATTGTTGCATTTCTATAAATAATAACCAAAGCAGTTGCATACCTCCTTTTCATTTTAACCAAATTGTTTCAAAATAAACCCTACATATATATATACACAATATAGATATACAGCAGTCATTCAGTATTGTTTCACTCTAATCCCCCCCAAGGCATCGATTAACAAGAACCTCAGTGTGAGGAAAGATTATGCGCCGGTACCCCAGATACCAGACAGTGGAAGAATTTAGAAAAAATTTATCTCCAAAAGCCCAAAAAAATAACATAATGGTGCAAGCACCAGACATGAAAAAGTGTGCACAATGTTATCAGGGTCTTTTCATTGTCTGCTTGGCCCCCTGGCTTTGGGGGCCTTCAAGCATGCCTGCAAGAAACTTATCTTCTCTTGTACCAGGGAGTCAGCCTCTCTGGAATGCAGAAGGAGAAAACACATAAGACTATTCCTGGGAAGGTGTCTCTTTCCCAGGCAGCAAAGTTTTCTTGAGTGACATAAACCCTTGCCTCCTTGAGTAAACCTTTCAGAAAGATTCTTCTATACTTACACTCAGTTACCCTTGCCTTTAGGGGGAGTCGTAACACTTGTCCCTCTTATTCCCCTAGTGAGGATGTTGAAGACAGCCATGAGGTCTCCCCTCAGTCTCCTCTTCTCTAGGCTGAACAAACCAAGTGACCTCAGCTGCTTCTCATAAGACTTCCCTTCCAGACCCTTCACCATCTCTGTGGCTCTCCTTTGGATGCTCTCTAATAGCTTAATGTCTTTTTTATATTGTGGCGCCCAAAACTGCACATGATATTCAAGGTGAGGCCACACCAGTGCAGAGCAGAGTGGGACAATCACCTCCCTTGACCAGCTGGCAAAGTTTTGCCTGACACCCTGCAGGACACAGTGCTGGCTGCCAGGGCACTGCTGACTCATATTCAACTTGCCGTCAATCAGGATCCTCAGGTCCATTTCCACAGTACTGTTCTCCAGCCTCTCATTCCCTAATGTACACACACAACCAGGGTTGTCCCATCCCAGGTGCAGAATCCAGCATTAATCCTTTTTAAAATTCCTATGATTGGTGATCGCCCGTCTCTCTAATTTGTTGAGGTCTCTCTGTAGGAAGGAAGGCAACTTGTCTCTCTACACTTACGTTGTATATGAATCTTACATATAGGTGCTGTAGAAGGCAGTAGGTATTGTTGGTAGTAGTTCATGCAACTGGCCATGCATGGGATTCATGCTGAGGTTTGCTACTTGAACCTGCAGTTTGGTACTGAGACTTCTTGGTCTCTGGATGTCCAAGACTGGGCTCCAACAATAGGGCAGGAAGAATTCCTGGGTGTTGAGTTGCTAGAAGCAGTGGCAGCTCCTATCATCCCTTAACAACTGAGATGCATTTTCAGCGGATCTGTGAAATAAATAATAATACATTATGAGTACTTAAAAAAGTAAACCAGTTACAAATTTTAACCATTCAGAGACTAAAACAACTGTTGCTTCCCTTGTTTCATAGAAGAAAATCTCAATGATAACAGCTGTATAAAAACCTCTGAAAACATGGAAATCATAATTAATACCAATTTTCAAAACCATCTTTCATTCCAAATATTACAAAAACTAGAATTTTGATCTGAAGTATAAAATTCAGCAAACTAATCTGAAGTTCAGTCTGTAGAGCTGTCCAGAATAAAGCTGATTGGGATATGGGACTTTAGAAGACTTATTGTTTTAATTTTTCAGTGAGGGGAAAATGACTTTAAATATATAAAAATGAAATGCTTATTTTTATTCCAAAGTGAACCTTTGATCCAAGAATGTCTAACATGAACCAGTATATACAGTAGTATAAACAGTTTCTAAGGCTGTTTGGATTTTTCCTTATTTTCATTCTTCTGCGATATCCGCCTGCAGGAAACTGCTCAGTTTTTATTATTGGAGTGAATGCTTTTGGTCATGATTGAGACTATGTATAAGCATGTGGCTTAGTCCCATTACATACTAACTCACCGAGTGTTAGCAACCACCTAAAATTTTTCTTCAAATGCTTACCCTCAAGATAACTGCATACATAGGGAAGGGTTGGAGTCAGTCCTTGGTAAACAGAAAAACCCACAGAATGGATGTAGGGGCAGCTGATAATAGATCTACTCAAAATCTCACACAGAATAAAGCAGAAGTGAAGAAAACATTTTAAATTTTTACAAAGTATATTTTATGCTTCCTCTTTGGCCATTTTGGTGTACAGAATTTTGTCCTTAGGGGCACTAAGATGATTAGATCATCTTAGTGATCATGATAAGATGAGCACATCTCCTAGGGGAAAAAGCTGAGAGGATTGGGTTTGTTCAGGCTCAGGAATAGAAGATTTTTGGGTGACCTTATTGTGGCCTTTCAGTACTGGAAGGGGACCTACAAGAAATCTGGAGAGTGACTTACAGGGCGGCCATGTAGTGACAGGACAAGGCGGAATGGTTTTAAAGTGAGAGAGTAGGTTAAGATTAGATATTTTTTGTGAAGCAGGCATGGATAGACTGTAGAATCCACTTTATTATTGTCACATGACTACAACTATATACATACTACAACTACATCTATACTAAACACTACACTACTGCATGTCTAGTATGTCAGCCATCTGCTACAGCAACAACAGCTATATTAAGCAACAGCAATGTTTACAGTATGAATCCAATCATCTGAGGGTTAAAGATTCCACAAGCTGTACATGCGTCCTCTGGTCCAATCACAGATGTGGTCATGCACCGTTCACGCAACACGGTCAGCTTCTGACTTCTGTCCAGGATGTCCAAACATCCTTATGTCCAAACATGGGTTTCCTCTTCCGATGTCTTTGTCAACCACAGACCACCAACATCTAACATGTTTTGGTTAAGCCATCTTATCCTAAACTGCCACATTCTGATCATAAACTGCTTAGCTTCCCCACAGATATTAGGAAGAAATTCTTTACTGTGAGCGTGGTGAGGCAGTGGAACAGGTTGCCCAGAGAAGCTGTAGATGCTCCATTCCTGGGAGTGTTCAAGCCCAGGTTGAATGGGGCTTTGAGAAACCTGGTCTTGTGGAATGTGACCCTGCCTGTATTGGGGTGGTTGGAACTAAATGATCTTTAAGATCTTGTCCGATCCAAACCATTCTATACTTCCATTTCATAAAAGAACAGGACTTATAATGTGAAAAATACAAAATTAAGGTTATTTTCACTCTGTTATCACTGATATGCTTGTATAGTCTGGCTTCAGTGAAGTAGTTAGCACTAGAAATTTTCTCTGACTTTCAATTACTGAGCTATATAAAATCATCTCCAAATTACAAATGCCAACAAATACAGGCAGGAAAAAGTATAATTTGCAGTTACAAAGTTCAGTCCTATTATTCTCTTTAGTGCTAACATTATCCAGATTACTAATTAGCAACAAAGCTGTTTAAATTTCTGTACTTGAATCTAGACATATAATTTAATCAATAAGTTAACCAAATACAATCTATTCCTCCGTAGTTTAATCACCAATTTTTTCTGTAACAGTTAAAATGGCTAATAATTTCAGCTTCTCTGTCTCTTGTGTTACCAACACTTTTCATAAGACAGCAAAAATACTGACATGAGAGTATAAAATAGTAAATTACTTGCAAAGAAATATTCTGCTTTCAACATAATTCAGTATTTTTATGTCAAGACCTCTGAACTCCTTAGCTACAAATAATAAGTAGATATTTTCAAACTACTTCACTCAGACCTTATGGTACTTGATATTAGCTTGGTATGGTCCGATCTACAGTAAAACAAGTGATTTATTTCCTTACAATTTTTTTTTGCAAGAACTTCACTATTTGTTGAAATCCTTTGGACTCCTTTCTCATTGCATCAATATGTCCCAAAATAAGCATATTTTCTAAGGAAAGAGCATTTCACATTACAGAAATATTCATGTATGGAAAATTATATGCTATTTCTTCCACGTCTGTGAAATTCAGCCAAGGTTACTTTAATATAAAGATTTCAAAAGAGCAGAAATATTTTCTCCATTTTTTTCCTCAGCAAATTCCCTTTTTCTTCCAAATGGCAATGAGCATACAAAGCAAAGCCTATGGGGAAAAAAAAAAAGAAAAAGGAAAAATATCTTACTTTCATTCCAGTGCCATTAGCCACTTCAATCTGATCATTGAGTAGAATGCTTTCTTACACACATGCCTTTCTGTTGGGCTATTGTGCATGCACTTTGCTGCAGTACAGGAAATATACAGGAAAGAAAAGGTATTTGTCTTTGGCTGAAGTTGCAGTTCACAGTATATTGTCCATTGATCTTTATATTTTGCTGTTTATTTCATATTCATACTTCATATATGCATGAAATCAATACCTTGAATGTTCCATTTTGATAATTTCAAACTGATTTTCTGCAATTCTTATTTTTAAATAACTTTTCACATATTCTGAGCTGTCCAGTTCAGTTGTTGTAGTGAATTTGTAACATTTCTGCCCCATCTCTCTCAATTCAATTTTCCAAAACAATTTTCTAAAACATTGCTGCAGCAGAACTCTGTGTGGGACTAAACTGCAAAAAAAATCAATGCTATCTTAGCAAACAAAATTTTAGATTTTTTTAAGGTTTTGTTTCAAACAAACCTTTAAGGATACATTTGGGCCAGTTTTCAGAAGAACAAAAAAATCATGTCATAATATGAAGAAAACATACCTGCTGAAAGTCTTTTGCCTTTTTTGAAGCAAAAGTATTTTTCCTATTGTGAAATGACTGCCAATATTTTTAACAATGGCAAAGCAAATATTTCCTTCATTCTCAAAAGCGAAATTAGTATGTTCCTGGAATATTTATTCAGAAAAAGTTGAAAAGGTTGCATCTAGAGACTAACATTGTACTAGGCAGTACTAGAACTAGTACTAGAACTAGTACTAGGCAGTGTTGCAAACTTGGTTTACAAGTATTTAGTCTAAAACCCCCAATGTTGCCGTGACGACCGCAGTAGGAGAGGGGTGTTCAAGGGTGGAAAGCCGCCTTTTTACACAGGGCGCACCCACAACACTTAAGGGCAGTGAAGGCAGCACTAGCCCCTGTTAGTCCTTTTCAGGCAGTTGCAGTGACAACCTCCACAGACCTTCTTCTGGGCGTGCAGGCTAGCAGCACACAGAAGAGGCAGCGGGCAGTCTTTAATGGTTACAAGTATCCAGGTTTATTGGACCCAGAGCCTTGCAACACTGAAGCAGGGTAAAGACAAAGAAACTGACTGTGTTAGGGGTTATAAAGGGAGGAGGGATCAAGGGGAGGAGTAGGGAAAGGGCCAGTGGAGTGAGGGGTGGTGTCATAAGCAAACCAGGGGCCTGCTACTCAAGCCAACCAGTGACCAAGTAGCAGGGGGCAGTCTTAAGGGTAGGAGGGGTAGGGTAGCATATAAGGGGAGATTCTAGAAGATTCTACACATATATGGGATACAAAAAGGGAGAAGTATGAGGCAGGGGTACAGCAAAGGGGAGGATACATCTTTTCGGGTAAAACTAACTGGGAACAGGGGTAATAGAACATACCATTTTGAGGGGAAACATGCATATAAGAAATAAAGAATAAACATAAAGTCCACACAGCCATACAATGTCTTATAATGGGAACAGTTTATCAGCTTTGGCTGACAATTTCGACCTTTGGATATTCACAGAATCACAGAACATGCTGAGTTGGAAGGGACTCACAAGGATCATCAAGTCCAACTTCTGGCCCTGCACAGGACCATCCCCAGGAGTCACACCATGTACCTGAGAGTATTTTCCAAACATTTCTTGAATTCTCTTAGGCTTGGTACTGTGACCACTTTCCTGGGGAGGTTTTCTCAGTACCCAACCACCCTTTGGGTGAAGAACCTTTTTCTAATATCCAACGTAAAACTCTGCTTCAGACCATTCCCTTGGGTCCTGTCACTGGTCACCACAGAGAAGATATCAGAAGATATCAGAGAAGATATCATCTCTTCCCCCTGTGAGAAGTTGTAGACTGCAATGAGGTCTCCCTTCAGTCTCCTCTTCTCTAGGCTGAACAGACCAAGTGACCTCAACCACTCCTCATAAAGCTTCCTCTCAAGGTCATCTTCATTGCTTCCTTCGGACTCTCCAATAGCTTAATATTGTGAGGGACAGAGAAATTCAATGGCTAGAAACAAATCTGTGGAGAAGGGAGCAGATCAGGTGAATCCCATCTCCTTGAGAACCTCTAGTGCAGCTGTCAGTCACTGGCTGACACTGCGAGTACTGCCCCACATCACATCCCCTGGAGCCCCTAATCCAGCCTCAGAATGTCTAGCAGACCAAAAGCCCCATCTGGGAGAGAGGAGAGTGGCCACAGGAGTGAAAAGAAAATCAGCACCATGCAACCTGCATGTGGTCATGGTCCTACTGTTCTTGGATTTCTGGTAGCTGGTTCTATGCTGGATCTACGGCAGTAGCTATAATTCTATCTCTCGTTCTCTCTCTCCCTTTTTATTTCTTCTCCTGATTCCCTTTTCTTGATATTTGAGTAACTTGAATCTGGATGGCTTGGAAGTCAATTTGCTAAGTCAATGCTTTATAAAATGCTTTATGATGACCGAATGTTTATTTTAAGCCTTTGCCAAGTTCCCTTATTTTCCAAAGTTTGCTAGTAAAAGTGTGTCATTTTGACCTCCTGAGAAGTACTTTAGCATTTTTCCCATGTGTGGCCTCAAGGTATAAAAGAACCAAAAGCCCCATTAATAAATACATTGTGCAGATTTTGGGGCTTTGTAGCATTTTAATTTAAAACGCCTTCAATGACCTCGTGGGTTGAACCTGGGATCTTACAAATATCCACTTTTTTTTTTTTTCATTAAGATTTTAGTCATTTGGTTTTTTTATGGTAGAGTTTTTAGTTTTGGTTGGATTTTTTTCTACAGGAGGGCTGTGGCAGAGTCAGCTTTCTTTCAGTTAGCCAGACTGTATATGTCCTTGCTTGTTGTGCTCCTTCAAATTCAAGGTAATACACTGGGATCAAATAATGCCTAAAAGACCAGACAACTGTTTCACCATAACTTGTAGCTGTTCACTTTTAATTATTTTGTTTTATCTCACACAACATTCGCATTCTAGTTCTGCATGGAGGATGTGTTTCTCTGAGTTTAGAAATCTGTTGGTGCATTGTACCACTACCAGTGATCAGTGTAGGTAGGAACAAAACAACACTCAAGCTAGCAGTTCACATGAAGATGTAAGATAGAAGAATTAAGAGAAACAGACCCTTCCTGAGATTCATTGTTTAAAGAAGCAAATCAACTTGCTCTGAATCACCTCAAATCCTGAATGGTATTTCCAATTAAACTACACGTTACCGCTAAAGCCATTGTCAGGTATTGTGACAGCTGCTTATACCTGCTCTGCATGAGAATATTCCATATGACTTCTCACCAGAAATGAGAACAACTCTTGACATCAAAAGAATGACCAGATTTAACACAGAAAAAATAAGGGATTATGAAATGATGTAATAAATATTACCCAAACATGGAAAATGTAAGGGATTTTTTTTAAGTGCCACACTATATCTCCTCCTGAGAAGAAAATAATTTGAAGAATATAATTTGTTGTCCAAGGAAGCCCTGCACCATTAACATCTTGGAGAATTAATCTCCCTCTTGGAGAATTAAAATACAATCAAAATCTTAAAAAGGAATAACAAATTCGTTGTCAAGAAACTGCAGTTGGATTATGATTGTTATTGTTATTGTATTTTGTTTTCAGCCATAAAAGCTATTTGAAAATTGTTTGAAATCTGTCTAAAAAAACCTCACATAAGTCAAATGAATAGTACCTTTCCAGGTAAGTACATCATGGAGTTTACTTTCACAACAATGAAATTTGTTTCAGTAAAATGAATCTTTCTGTGTAATTGTCAGCCTAAAGCTATTGTGTAGAAATAATTTTTTTTCTGAATGTTTTTGAGTTTAATTATTTGATGTTTCTCACTGTTTCATCATTCTCGTTCCATTTCATACCAGTTTGCCATTATAAGAAAAAAGCTGGACTGCAATACCTGAAATGCACATAAATCTATCCTCAGAAAGTAAGCAGACACACCTCTGAACAGACAAGAATCTTATGACCACTGAGCATCTTTAGATAGCATGTTACTATTTCAGAAAGAAGACTAAATCCTAGAAAAAAACATGTAATACAAATCACAGATAAAACGATGGAAATGCAGGTATATACAAGTTAGTGCTGCAGCAAGTCAAAATGAAGATTTCTTCAGCAAAATAAAAAAAACCCATGACCTATAAAATCAAAATATTTTCATTTTAACCAGAACATCTGAGTGAAGGTTCTGACAGAAAAGTCTATATGATGTTAGGGGATGGAAACTTTTGAAGAAGTTCTTTGTTTAGTATGAAAGCAAAAATGAAACACATCCATTTTCTCTGTGATTTTTTAATAAATCCATTCATATTTAAATTACCTACATGTCAAAATAGTTCATCTATATATGTGAAGATATAGTATCATGTAAGAAAAGTATGTGCAGACTGTGGCTGAAAATTAGCCAGTTTTAGTTAACATCCTTTTGAATTGCAGGGTGTTCCCATAAAAAATATTTTAACATTCCTAAAGTGTTATAAAATTTCCAGCATTTGCTGGTTGCCTTGGTTGCAGTCAGTAACAGATGTTTCAAAATGTAAGCTAGGTCATGAGCCAGAGGACTGAATAAACAGCTTAAAAAAAAAAAAAAAAAAAAAGATATTAAATACTGTATTAGTTTATTATACTAGCTAAATTGCAAAATTTCCACTGGCTTGACTCTTTCTTTGTATTCTGCTATACATGGAGCCAGAAACTTAGCCTGAGTCAAACAAACCCCAGTTTACATCGTTCTGCCAAATTGCCGATGTCATTTATTCTCTGTCACTAAATCATAAAAAGACTTTTAATTTACTGAATATTTAGAAAAGAGGAAGCATGGTCCAAAACATTTATTTTAGAGCAATGGGCTCTACAAAATGTTGGGATTTCTAGTAACCTCTGATGTCTAGAGGAGGGAGACAAATAAAGTTTCAAAAGTGTATTTTGCTCTCAAATGTTCATAATATAATTTTTTTTTCATAAAAATAGCAAGCTTTCACTTTTGTACTATATCTTGGGTCATACTTTCTTGGTTGGACTCCTTCTCTCACTTGCATACATCTATTTCTAATTGCTAGTGGAAATATTTGCATAATACCAGCGATATGCTTTTATTTTTCTCTGCTTTTGCACCTTTTCAGTTCAGAAAACAGCTGCTTTTGCTTTGAGAGTCTAACTAGATATAATGGTGTTTATTATTGGTCTGATATTTTATTCAAAACTCCCAATGTTTCTATTGGAAAAGCAGAAATATTTATGAGGTGCAGTGATGAATTCTAATTATTGTATATTAATACAATGTTTAATCCAAGTGATTTTGATACTAAACCTTCTTTGGGATTTATACTGGGTAGAGGATAAAGTCAATAGGCAGTTATTTTATTATTTTATATATTCTTCAGTTATGTATGTCTAAATATTACACAGAGTAGTGTTGCAGAGGATGACCTAGAGGTCAAAAACATTTCGAGTGCTTCCCTCCTAATTTATCTTTTTTTTTCCTTTTTTTTTTTTAATTTTACTTTTCCAATGATCTCATTGAAATTTGGTGGAAAGCAGTGGATGCTATAGGTCTGCAGAATTTTAAATAGAATCTGAAGCTGTGTAAAAGAGACTCTTTAGATCCAGTTAAAACAGTTTTCTCTGACTGTTCACTGATTCTTCTTCACTGGTCATGATATGTCTGTGGCAAAGCACTTCTCCTTGAGATTGTGAAGATTACTCTCCACGATGCTGCTTCTAGCAGTGTGAATACTGACTTGCACTTACAAAGGTCAGGCAGCTCCTACAGTTATTAGAAGTGAGAACACTAACTCCAGCAGTGCTTGCTGAGAATAATTTAACCTTCAAATTACAAAACAGAGTGTTCACCAGACCCAGGACTTCAGCCAACTTGAAAGTTAACCTTACTTCTCTGCAA
>WEIV01004860.1:6721-21306 GCA_013390005.1 Calyptomena viridis
CAATGTGGGTTCTTCCAGGCCACCAGTCCTCCCAAGAAATGCTACTCAGCGTGGGTCTCTTCTTCCCACGATCCACAGGACTCTATCAGGACTCTGCTCCAGCAAATGTCCCACAGGATCACAGCCTCTCTCCTCCAGCACTTCAGCTCCGCGCAGAGATCTTCCAATCTCTCCATGGGTATGCTACAAATCCCTGCTCCTATGATTCCCCCCAGTTTTCCTGGGGCCCTATTCCAGTGTTTAAGGCATCTTCTCTTTCTCCTCTCTCTGACCTTGGTGTTAATCAAACTCCTCACCCTCCTCTCTCTTAAGCCGCCATGATGTTCTGTGCAGCTTTTTTCTCTACTCCTTCTTAAACATGTTATCACAGAGGCGTTGTTGCCTGACCTTGGCTAGCTTAGAGCAGAGAAAAAACTCTAGCAGCTTCTTAAAGAAGCCTCTCTCCTAGCCCCCCCAGCCAATAAAAAACTCTGGCTACTTAAAACCACAACAAACAGCTTTCTGCAAAGACCATTTCAGTACTCCCAGACAGTAGCTAAATATCTGAGAACAGGTTGCAAGACCTCTTTGTCCAATAAAAACAAAAGATTATAAGATATAAAAACTGTACTATGAAGGCTGTAAACAGATTCGAAATTAAGTTTTTAACTAATCAAGCCAACCAATGTTGCTGATATAGACCTATTTTTGATGGCATCAAATAAAAATACATCTAGCTGAATTTAGCATATTTCTAAAGAGTTCTTCTGGAGGATTTTTTATATGGATAATGCGTATTTTATATGGATAAGGCACTTTCCTGATATCTGCCAATTTCCCAACAGTTTTAGTTTATTTTTTAATTTTGTTTATTATTCAGTTAAATAAGGTAAAAAAGTATCTATTTTATACCCATCTGTAAATTTATTTCAGTTAGGGAAATCAACCTATTATAGAAAAAAATAAAATTGCCAGTTTATGGAGAACAGAAAGATACCAAAGCCATTTGCAGCTGTGTGTAGTAAACATTTTCCTTTTCATATTTCTTTTTCTCAACTATAATTTAATGTTATATGAGATGTTTAACATAGAACATTAAGTTCCAGTAAAAAAGATAGAAAATTCGAGATCAATGTTTTGTGCATTTTATTACTTACATAAATAGATTGTTTCTTTTAGACAAGTTTTAAAACTAATATTTGAAAACAAACACCCTTCCTGTCCCTCTCCACCCAATGAATCAGCCTTGAATTTCTAAAGACTACACAACAATCAGCAATCAATTGAATGTATGGAACAGAAGTGAACATTACTGAGATACAATACTATATAGAACTATGTATTAAGGAAGATTTTAAAAATTGGACACAAAATCTTTATAATAAAATTATTTGTATGCATTGCTTCAGGAAATTCACATTTAAACAGATATCAAATAATATGGCAGTGTAGAATAAAGAAGTGGAGGCTGAAGGATCGGGTACAATTAAACAGTGTGTTTAGAAGAGCTGAAAATGGGAGCCTATGCAAGTGCACCACAGTTTACAACATAGGAGTCTTTCTGGCCTCCACCTAAAATGACCACATACAATTTAGCATAATGCAGAAACAAGATAAAATTACACATACTCTGCTTTCCATTAATAGGCTTACAACTCCAAAGGGACAGAGTGCTCAAAGGCTCCACCTTAATCTTCCAAGGCTGTGAAAGGAAGTGACATTCCTAAATTCCTTATCAGGCTGACAAGAATTAATTGAATTGCACCAGACTCCTCCTATTTCTGGAACTATGCCTTTACTTCTGTCACTGTCTTAGCCATATCACACTAACTTTACTGTAGCTTCCCTTCACTATAAATTGAGATTATTTTTATGTCATATTTTTGTTTCCTGTATGCAAATTTAATTTCTCACACTGTTACCTAGTAACAAGAGCAACCTGATCACTCTGTACAGTTAGATTCGACCAGAAACTGCCTAAGGAAGCCATATCAGATGAACACATGTGTTGGAAAGGGGGTTCAGATAAAAACTCAATTAATAAAGTGACAAAGAAGGGACTAAAAATTTCCTTAAACATTTCAAATTTCATACATACTCAAGTTTATGAATTGTTTGAATGTCAAAATTTATGTAAAAGGAAGAATCCTAATTAGAAACCAAGAAAATGCCTTGAGAAACAAAGCTTTCTTATAAAAAAATAGCAAAGAAGATGTATATAAAGTTACCAAACCAACCACAGAAAAATCAAAGTTTAAGAATAGGATAAGCCTTCTATTTTCCTACAGTTTGCATATGAATAAAGAGAATTGATAACAATGATATAAATTATAAAGTTCCACAATAGGAAGAGAGAAAAAAACAACTAACATGACATCTAGTAGGAGTTAGGGTCACAAAAAAAAAGCTAAAATACAAAGTTGCAGAGTAAACATCTGCAAGTAAGGCTACTGTTGAGAGAAAAGGGAGAAGCAAATGCTCATGTGCACGATTACCATGCAGACTGAAACCTAAAGTAACACAATTGGCATATGATTTTTTGTGCAAGATCAAAAGGAAGCAGCAATGCCATCTGCTGTTTGCTTTGAAAAATTGTTAGAGCAGATGTTCTCATGTGTGGACCCTCCATCCTTTCTAGTAAGAAACTCCTTGAAAAATAACCATGAGATAACATGGGGAAAACATCTGCATGGAATACAGAAGACCACCAGTAGCGAAGTACAGGAAAGCCAAGAGAGGAGGAGAGAAAAGGCTGGAGCAATTCAAGCACGTCTAAGACTAGGTCAGAGACAGGCACCCCGTTGTGTGGCATAACCTCCATATGTATACATATGTATAACCACTCACTGGTTGTCTTTTTCTTTCATTACTCAGCAGGAGGAAGCCAGATTTCTCACTCATTGTACCTCTGTCAGGCTAGACACTATGTATGTAGTTAAGCCAAACACCACAATGAATACACTGAAGAACGTGTATGGCAAGGCACAAGAATGACTTACTCCTCCCTCTCCCTTTCTACTTGCTTATGTCCTATCCAGCACAGTAAGAACACACTAGTGTATTTATCATTAAGGGCAGAAAAATTATGTGCTTTTTACTTTTCTAAAACTGCTTTTATTTGAAAACTCTGAAATCTTCATCAATTTATATGGAACCTTCTATATATTCTGACAAATCTTGCAACAAGTACTGTACAATCACAGTCAACAAGATGATATGGTACCATCCAAATGCTATAAGAGACAGACAGAAAAAAGATACACACTGCACTGAATGTCTCAATTGTATCCTAGCAGTCTTAAAGGGACTTTTACTGCACTTTTAGAGATGATTGCAAAATATATTACCAACAAGAAGAGTAACTTTATGTATCATACAAAAAGATATGGTTGAGAAATTGGACACTAAGTTTGCCTGAATTTTAAGAAATGTTCATGGCAGAACATTTTCAAAGGACTGATGGATTTGCACAGAATGTGATTTTAGTGAAGAAATTATACACTATGACAAAGCTATACTAAAAGCAAGAGAGCAGATCAGAAACATCATTGCAAAAAGTCTGAAGAAATAAACTACATAAAGAAGTGAATTTTTCATTTTCGTGGAGACACCAAGGGAATTATTCCTTTCTCTTGACCTCATGACCTCATATTTTAGAAGCTTATTAAAAAAGTTAACCCAAATAGAACTACACAACATAGATAATCTATGTACAGGCATATAACTCAACATTTCAAGTTGCACTTGAAATTGTGCTGTGTAATTTCTTTGCAGAAGCAGCCTGAAAAAGGAAGCAGGTTTTTTGAGTACAGCCACATTCTTCAAACTGTCTTCATCTCACCTCATAAGGTGCTTGCTAATGTACATATGGATAGATCTATTTCTTTCCTGGAACTGTGGAGGACCAGGGCGAACATTAACATTTTTTGACCTACCACCTGTTCACTCTAATTTTAGGGAAAGGATAACAATCTATTAGTCTTTGTTCTTAGCAGAATGCTGAATCATGACCTGTACAATGCAAAAATTTGTTCCTGAATAACCTAGAATGATTGAAGAACACATTCAGTCTTTCTAAGACTGATGAACTCGTAGATTTCAACTTTTGAGTAGATAAATGTTAAAGTTTGGGTGGAAATGCAGTTTGCACAGTGACACTTCCAGAAATAATCAGTAGAAGTTTACTGAAGATTTTCAGAGGTAAGAAGTCTTCCTGCTAGTCCACTTCTTACCATAGAAGCGCAACTGCCAGATTCCTTAAGTTATTACAATGACAGTGTAAATATATATTCCTTTAAAGCAAAAACTTCTTTCATTTTTTAATTTGAAATGGCAGCGATCAGGATTACTTGATTTCATCATCAAAATAGTCAGTCAGTTAGCTGTTCTTCCACTTGACCAGGGTTAGGAACCTCTGGTCATCTCAGACTGCAGACTTACCAGCCTGTTTCATGGCATGGCCTTTAAGATTCCAAGAATACACTGTTGTATCCCTGGGGTAAAGTAAAATACTGGATCTGAGGAAATGCCACAAAGAGGAATGGGTTGGTTCTCTTTTGTTTTTCTTTCCTCCTTTATTTATCTTTTTTTTTTTTCAGATTTAACTTCTCTTTCTAAAGTCCTGGTAGCCTTCTAGTGCAAGTTAGCAAAATTTTTCTCTTTCTCCACCACACTGGATAAAATACAAAGTGTGGAAGGTACTTTTCATTATATATATTTATATATATATATATTATGCCAAGTAAGAGGTAAATCCTAAAGAGACTGAAGGACCTGGATGCTGAATGCTTCCATTCCAAACAGAGCAAACAAACAAACAAAAAAAGCAGCTATATGAGACACTTGAGCACAGCCAGTCTAAATGAAACTATCTACAAAAGAAGTACATATAACTCCAGAAATTTGCAAAGAATGAGCCTGACAGAGGTAGATCAGACAAATGGAAGGAGGGATGTAGTGGGTTAAAGCTTATGAGATGAAACCTGTGTGAATTGCCACAAATAAAAGAACTAGATTTGAGAAACTAAATTTTTTTCAATACCCTATAGGACAGTCAATATAACACAATCCACTTTATGGTGATCTTCAAAGTACTCTCGTATGGAAGACTACACAGGGAAAACAAGTCAGGCCTTATACAGCAAGAAACTGTAGAAGGGATGGAATGCTGCTACATGAAAGAAGGTTGTAGCCAGGGGGGTATTGGTCTCTTCTCCCAGGCAACTAACAATAGGACAAGAGGGCACAGTCTTAAGCTGTGCCATAGGAAGTTTAGGTTAGACATTAGGAAGAAGTTCTTCACAGAAAGAGTGATTTGTCATTGGAATGGGCTGCCCAGGGACATGGTGGAATCACCCTCCCTGAAGGTGTTTAAGAAAAGACTGGACGTGGCACGTAGTGCCATGGTCTAGTTGACAGGGTAGTGTTAGGTCAAAGGTTGGACTCAGTCTCAGAGGTCTTTTCCAACCTAGTTGATTCTGTGATAATCTTTCAATATGTTACAATGACAGAATCACAGAATGGCAGAGGATGGAAGTGACCTCTGGAGATCATCTGGTCTAACCACTGCCTCAAGCAGGGCTACCTAGAGATGGTTGCCCAGGATCACATCCTGACAACTGTTAATTATCTCCAAGGAGGGAGACTCCACAACTTCTCTGGGCAGCCTGTACCACTGGTAAAAAAAGTGTGAAAAAGTGTTTCTTGATGATCAGAGGGAATCTCCTGTGCCCATTTGCTCTGGTCCTGTCACTGACCACTAGTGAAAAGAGCTTGGCACTCTTCTCTTTCCATTCTCCCTCTCTTCATGTATTTGTACACATTGATGAGATCCTCCCGAGCTTTCTCTTCTCGAGGCTAAACAGTTCCAGCTCTCAGTCTTTCCTCACAAGAAAAGTGATCCAGTCTCTTCATCACCTTGGCCCTTTGCTGGACTCTGAACTATGTCCATGTCTCTCTCCTACTGGGGAGTCCAGAACTGGTCTGAAAACTCCAAATGTGGCCTCATCAGTGCTGAGTATAGGGCAAGAATCACCTCCCTTGACATGCAGGCAATGCTCCTCCTGATGCAACCCATGATACTATAAGCTCTCTTATGCAAATGTTCCAATTAGGAAATGCCTTAGTGTGGCAGTGTATTTTGTGGTTTCATATATATTTGTGATGTTTCCTGTACAGTTCTGTTATCCCCTAATTATATCAGTTGTAAATGGACTGCTCCGGTCTCCCTCCCCTTCCCACTTGGTTCTTCCCTGAATTGTTAACCCCTCCCTTGGTTGCATCCCCCTCTCAGGTCCCTCCTTCCCTGTTCCATATTTGTACCCCGACTCCTCCCCCTCTTCTAGCCCTTTCCATGTCAATCAGCAATTACTCGGTACCGGATAGGCTTGAGTAGAAGGCCTCAGGCTTCTGCTCCTGCCTGTCATCCCTAAACCCCGCCTTACCCTATCCCTGATTGGTCCCTTCCCTTTCCCCTCCCCCCAGTTTCTCCCCCTATATAAGGTCGTGCCTGAGGGCATGGAGCTGCTCTTGTGAGTAGGCTCCCCTTGAGGAGAGTAATCCCCTCAATAAAGTGGGATTGGTTAACCCTACTCTGAGAGTCATTTTCTACTTCTTTTGGTGGGCAGTAGCCACAGGTCCTTTTCCCTTGAGCGCTGGCTAGGGTCAGGCAAACTGCCTGCACTCAAGAAGCCCTTTGCGGGGTGTGCAGCAGGGCGTACTGCCTGGTCAGTGGCTCTTGAGTCACCAGGGCACCCGATTCCTCCCGTGGAGGGATGTTTGGTGCCCTGGTGCCCGCACAGCTGCTTCGTTGCCCTCAACGTCAGCTAGCCTGGGCTCGAGCAGGGTTGTGGGACAACCCTCAGGGAAGGCACCGTAGCACCTTAGATTTGTTCTGAATGTCTTCTTTAAACAATCTAGATTAACCATCCTCAGAAGGACGCAACACATGACATCTTGTATAGATATTCCTAATTTCTCAGGCACTTTAACCCATCTATTCAGACTTTCAAATAGTGGACTGCAATATATTTGCACACACTGTTCTTTTTTTAATCTCTTTTTAATCTCTTGATAATGACTGGATAGCAAATCTGAATGCCAAGATTACCTTTTCTTTGACCACTTTGCTTTGACTGGAAAAAAAATTGTTGGGAAGAATTATCTGCGAATTCTCCACTTTATGATGTCACATGAGATTTCTATAGGGGTGAATTATCTTTGAAACCTCATAAACCTTTGCAATTATCAAGAAAACAGTAAGATTTTTTTCATTTTAGAAATAATTTTTTTCCAATTTAGCAATTCGTAGTTTATGCCCCAATGTTTCTATTTGCCTTATAAACAACTGAGAAGTGGTACTACAACTACATTAGCATTGTCAGTTATCTAGTTCAATACAAAAACTATTCAAATGTATTTCAGACCATACAGACACGAATCTGAATTAGAGCTTTACAGAAGAAAATATACCTATTTTTAAGGTAGAGATAATACAAAAGCGTCTGAAAAGTAGAGAAATTAATTTGGCCCAGATATGTTTCAGATGGCTACTAGCTTCTGAAAGCTAATGAGCTTCCCAAAGATCAGGCACATATTTCAGCTAGTCTTTCAAATTAAAATAGAAGGTAGGGGAATGTGTATACACATGTATCTAACCAACACGATAAAAAAAGATATATATATATATATCTAGTGAGTTATCACACAAATATTTTTTTTTCTGCCAATGCCTTTTGGTATCTTCTTCACTTCTTTCCTGCTTGATCTTTCTCCTTTTTTTCTCTATTTCTTCCTGCTTCTAGTGACTTAAATCAAAATGAATCAGAATTACAGTGGGCCATCTGTGAGAAAGAGGGAATTTCTTATTTATATATCTAGAACCTGGTCCTCTGAGAACTCAAAACACAAGGTCCTTCCTAAGTCATATTTGAGGGTTCTGTCACCACCCATAGGTCAGAAATTAGTGGGTTGATTATAGGCAAGACCCAGCAGTAATCAGTTACAAGTATGCATTTCAGAATGCTCTTTCCGTAAGTCTTGCTATATAGATACTATTGGACCATCTTTTCCTTTCAGTCACCTGCAAACCTACTAAGGCATAATGAAAACACATGCTTTAGAAGCTGGAAGCATCAGTAAAAATGGAACACAAGTTGAGTCAGATTCAGACAAGTTTTGTTGATACACACGGTTTTTGTGAAATATTCTGTCTTCTCACCCCTATTGTCTGTAAGAAATACTGTTATTACGTAGGCTCAATTCTTCCCCTGAGTCATTAATCCTAAAGGTCTCAGCTGGAAATCTCAAGATGTGAAGCAGCTGTCGATGCTTCAGGAAGAAACACAAGCAGTCAGAATGAACACTACAGCTCTTGCTTGCTTGTTCCTGCTACTGTGCAACAACACTCATCAGATATACCACAACATCAGAAATGCACATTTAGATCCCCCTAAAGTGATGTAAACACCAATTAGTATTAGAGACAACTTTTCTATTTGCAAATATTCTATATTTTCAGTTTAAAGACTTTTCCAAGTGTAAATATTCCAAACTGTAGAAATAATAAAAAAAAGTAATGCTAATTGTTTTCTTTCTTACAATACTTCACTATCTCAGTCAGAAAAGGGATTTTTTTAACATCTTTGAAAATACAGAAAAAAATCAATAACAAATGAAAAATATTCTCAAATTGTTTTTAAGGAGGATTCTTATTTTTTTGCATTATTTTTATCTTCATTAATTTATAAATCAAATAAAAGAAAAACAGCAGTTTTAAAGCACTAGTTTGTATCCTTATAGTAGCCCAACTTGCATCTACAATTAGAAGATATGCAATGTTGTTGACTGTTCATATGATCTCAGGCCCAAGTTACACATTTCTATGCAATACTTTACCAGAAAATTCTTCATTCATTGGGCACTGAAATGCAGTACCATAAATTCAGTTCAAATTAAATTGGCCACCTACTGTCTATTTTGTTCCTTATCCTTAGAGGCTGCCAAAGGAGGTAGAAAATACTGGATGATACCCAGAACTTTAAATTCATGAGAATTTATGTTAGTGAAACAGCATGTTCCTCAGGCCTATAAGCAAGTGATAGACAAGGAAGCAGAATAAGAAGCCAACACACTGTGAGAAGTTGATGAATATGTCTAGTTTTGTAAAGAGTTACATCTGATGTTATAACTCCTTGCCTCTCTAAGTTTGGTAACTAAATAACATATTCTTCTTAAGAATTTTGATTGCAAAGGAATAAGTTTGATGCACAAGCCTTTTGAAAACATGCTCCATACAGAAGTTGCTGGCTCAGGAGCTGAGTAGGGATTTAATGATAAGTATATTGAAGTTTGTTAAGTAAGATAGTACCTTCTCTTGACACTTTTCCAAGACAAAAACTGTCCTGAAAATAACAGATGTTATTAGATCTTCCTTATTTTCCTCTTGCTGTCCTGCTTCTGCAGTTGTTGCTGGTACTAAGAAGTCTAGCAAAACAAGGATAGAAATGAGGATTTAAAGAAGGAATCAGATGCCACTGAGTAATACTGACATAGAAGTTAAGAATTTGAAAAGAGAACAGTTTGAAAGTAACTGTTTAGTGACATAGCAAAGCCGATTATCTCCAAATGATTGTCTGCCAATCCATCAGCTACAAATTCACAGTGGCATTATTTCCTGATTTTACAAGAAAATGATGTAATCATTATTTTTGTTATTTTAGGGATTGAGAGTACTCAGATCTAGGAGGTTATATGAAAGTTGCATCAGAAGACACTGAAGGTTGTCTTTTGCGTAGAAGACAGAAAAAGAGTCTTCTAACGACCTCATAACATGAAAGGTAGTCTTGCCTTGGAACAATGGCTGAATTTTCTTCCATATTCTTCACTTTATTCTCTTGATATCTGTTTTATAATTTTTTTGCCTTAGCTTAAACTGTCAGTCAAAAGAGATTGGAAAAAAAAAGAAGAGAAATTTTGAAATGGAATGCATTTTCATAAAATACAGATTTCCTGCCAGTTCTCAGAAAAGGTGACAACTTCTGTCTAAGTGCAATTTATATGCCAAAGTTTAGAGAAATAACATCTGTGCAGAAAATTCCTTCTGAAATGAAGTAACTAATAATTTTCTCAGAGCAGAAAAAATGTATTCACTTGTCCAAAAGTCTCAGCATTAGCTTTATTTCTATGCACCCAAAAATGCTATCAACAAAATATTTGGAATGCTATCAGAGTTTAGCTTTCAATTCTAGTCTTTTCTAGTAGTCATAAGTATAACTGGGGATAACATCTCTGCTGTTGAAAGTTTCACTTTGAAAAAAGCTGTTATGGATGTACACTTTCAAAGTAGATTTTATGTAGGGAATTCACTTGGAGAGTCTTTCCACATGGATGACAACTTGCCTGCCAAACACATTCAGAGTATGAGTCTGCAGCCAGAGTCACCAAGCTCCAGATTGCTGTGAACAAGTCTAGTCCGTAAAATGATTTTGTCTTCCTCCCTGAGTGTTTGCAGAGTCTATTTTCTCTGCTGCCATTGTACAGTTCTGCAGAAGTGCATGAAAGTCAGTGTTGAAGAAGAACTCTGAAGTAAGGTTTACAAACTATGATGAACCTTTCACAACAAGAGCAGTTAAATAAGCAAATAAATCATGCCATAACTAGTGAGGAGAAAATCTCTGTGTATGCCTAGACTAGACTTTTAGGTACTTTTTGAGATAAACGGGATCAGTATAGTCTAATCAAAAGCTACTGACAATTCCCCAATTGTTTGCTCCCTGTATTTACAGGGAATATTCGAGGGACATCATCTGTCATACTGCATCCTGCATATTCTTTCAAAATATCTAGCTTGGCCTTTCAGCATTTTTCTCCATCTCATTTTTTTGGTTCATGAGGAGCCTTCTGAGTCACCAAAACATTGTGTATCAGGAGTCTTAAACTGATCTTGTCCATGCCAGGGAGTTAGGAACAAGATGATCTTTAAGGCGATTTCCAATCCAAACCATTCTTGAATTCCATGACCTTGCTGCCCTTCACAACACACGGAGGCTTATGAAATGAATGCAGGCAAGAGAGGTGGTATGAACCTACCGAATTTGCATCTACCATATTCCAGCTTTTGTAATCCAAGGCTAGATTCTCACTGCAATTTTAACCTTGTTTGGAATACTGACCTGCTCTGCAGTATCCTCAAGATAGTATTCTTAAAAAAAAGTGGTGGCTGTCACTGTCCGATGTCTTAAACATTTTGGAAATCAGTAGCTTTCTGTTCTGCAGAAGTGGGTTGATTAACAGTGTGGCTCCCTTGATGAAATCTAGTTTTTCACAGCCAAACCTGAGCACAATGATGTGCTTTTCCAGCTGTCTATTTTACAGATTTTCTTACCAGATTTGTATAGTGCAGACATTAAATGAGCACACTGAGTCTCGGGTTCACTGTAGGCAGCCTACTGAGATGTAAATGTTATCAATAATTATTTATGGTTTGAAAATCATTCACAGATTGCTTTTATTTCGTTCAATCAATTTGATATTCAAAATTGTTTCATGAAGTAGCTTGGACAAACACTAAAATGTATTAAATCAAATTAAATGCAACATCGCACTTATCTCTTTGTTTTATATACCAGAGGCTTCTTCTGTTCACTAAGCAGTATCTTCCCAAACTATGCCTAAGCAAAAAGAATGCTCAAAGAAAGCAGTATTCTCTTTACTGGAATATCTTCATCTATTTAATAAGGTCTAGTACGGCACTAATATGATAATTTACAGTATTTTTGTCTTGTAGTAACTTCCTTAAGATACAAGACCTTTCAGTTTTTAGGTTGGCTTGCATTTTAGTTAGAAAAAAAACCATTTTTCTCGTCTTAAAAAAAGAAAAGAAAAAAGAAAAAAAAACATGCGCATTAATCTTTTTGAAGAAGCTATTTAACTGACAAGAAAAAGGATATGTCATGTTCTCAGACACTTACAGCTCTTCAACAAGTGGAACAGCTTCATCAGAATGCCTTATAAACAATAAATGAAGGGATTATTTGAAAAGATCTGGGGATAATGAAAATTTATTCCTTTTGTTTACGAAAAATGTTTTGCCCTAGGTTAGACAGGAGGGTTTTGAAAGTATTAGGAACTGAAGACAGATTTCCTCAATCTCTTTCTTAGGACTTTAACCACAAATCTTATTGCATCTATACTGACCATGGAGTGTCAGCATGATTGACTATAAGCTTCAGTATTTGTTGATTCATTTAAATTTCTTTTTAAAAGTAAGTTACACCAATCTCTATGACAATGGCAGGCAAACTGACAATTTTTACATGAAAACCTGGTCTAATACACTATATAAAAAAGAGAAAACTTTTTAGTCAGAGCCACAGACTCTAATGGAAACAGTAGACAGAAACAACTTGATAGCAAGTTTAGAGACTGGGCAAATTTCCTGCACTGTTTGACAGTAGGGATAGTCTAACTAGAATTTTCATTATGATGCAAAATTGACACTTGAGAGAGGAAAAATTAAAATAAGAGGAGGAACATTTAAAAAATTTCCACCGACTAAAAATTCAAGTGAAAAAGTGTCAGAACTACTAAACTAATCTTGCTTTCTATAATGTCCTAATTTTCCTTGTGGCAGTATTGGGATATTCAGTTTTCCAAGAGCAAAAAAATAAATTTACTAGCATGGCAGTTATAATATTTTTAAAAACTGAAAACATATTATGATATCAAATGTAATGTTACAAGCTGAAATAAATGTTATACATTAACATTGAAAACACATACACACACAAGTCCAGACAAAAATCAATGAAATTAAACATTTTATCATATCAAACATACACATTTTTGAAATTAATTCATAAAATTGGTGGATTAATTTCTACTATTATTATTGAGAAGTTATCAAAATAAGATGCTCCCACAAAACTTTCTATTGCACTAAGACCGCATTTTTATCTATCACAGAGAAATGTGTTCCATTAAAAACATTTTAACCAGTCTGGAAACAGATGATTTCCTGTAATCTTCTGGCATGAGTTATGGAACCTATAGAGGCTTTGAAAAATTAGTTTCTGTGGCTAGGAAGCATTGACTCTTCATTTGGTGCTTAAGAGTTTCAAAGTTTTTGTCCCATGCCTTGAACACCTACAGAATGATCAGAGAGTATATCCNTGAGCGGAGAGTATATCCAAGAACTCAACGGCTAGGAATGACTGAGAATGACTGAGTTACTTGCTGAAAGCACAGAGGGATAAACCACAGAAAGGAAATGCATGCAAGGGCTGCCACAAAACATCTCCTTCTTAGAGATTAAGGTGGAACAGGGCCATTTCAAACCTGTGATGCCACTTTCTCTAAAAGAGAAAGATTAGATTTAGAATCTAATTAACATGCAGCATATGTAGCAATGTTAGCAGCCACATATTCCTTCTTTATTCTGTAAATACTGAGGCACAGAAGGGAAGCCAGCTTAATTAAATGGTTCCATCAAAAACAAGTGACATTTACCTCTCTGCAGCTTGTCTGTGAAATAAATTATATATTTTTAAGTCTAAAGTTTCCCTGGTCTTTGAACATACTTGCCCAAAGATGTTAGCTAAATGCTAAATGCTAACATTGGCCTTGGTCTCAACACCATTACATCTGTGCAGCAGCCAAAGCTGCCGTGTCAATCAGGCAGAGTTCAGGCATTAATATGCTGGGTTTTTTTACCTTAGTTGGTTTGGGAGAAAGTTATTTCACCAGAGGTGAATTCACTACTGCAAGTTGGTCTTAAGATGCACTGTGTGTGAAGATGTGAGGACTGACATCAGCAAAACAGAGCATTTGTGTATTTTTTTTCCTTTGCATGATTATTATTATTCATATATGTTTGTTTTTATATTTAGCTCTATAGTTTAATGTTAACTTGACCCTACAAGAGCAAGTTGCAGAATATATGCCTATATAATGCCTAACATTTGGCAAGGCGTATTTTTCTAAATAAGACATTGTTCTATTCTCATGATTCATATAAAAGATCTCATACTATTGTGGACATTTAAAGAGTTATCCAGGAAAATACCTAAGTACACAAAAATGTCTGCTTTAATTTATTGATTCATTTTGGACCATCATGGGAAACTTAGGGCCTAAAAATATCTTACCCATAGGCTTTATGTTCACATTTCATATGTACTGGGAATGACTGACTATACTAGAGGCCCTTGGTACCTGTTGCTGACGTTTCTGTACTCAGTATTTTTCTTGGATTGGACTTGCAGCCAACTGGTTGTAATTGACCCTCTACTGGGACAAGTTAGGATAAGAACATATGCCTTTCCTTAAAAAGAGAGAAAGAGAAAAAGAGAAAAAGNGCATGGCAGTTATAATATTTTTAAAAACTGAAAACATATTATGATATCAAATGTAATGTTACAAGCTGAAATAAATGTTATACATTAACATTGAAAACACATACACACACAAGTCCAGACAAAAATCAATGAAATTAAACATTTTATCATATCAAACAAACACATTTTTGAAATTAATTCATAAAATTGGTGGATTAATTTCTACTATTATTATTGAGAAGTTATCAAAATAAGATGCTCCCACAAAACTTT
>WEIV01004860.1:22014-36990 GCA_013390005.1 Calyptomena viridis
GTACCTGTTGCTGACGTTTCTGTACTCAGTATTTTTCTTGGATTGGACTTGCAGCCAACTGGTTGTAATTGACCCTCTACTGGGACAAGTTAGGATAAGAACATATGCCTTTCCTTAAAAAGAGAGAAAGAGAAAAAGAGAAAAAGAGAAAGGGAGAGAGAAAAAGAAATATCACCAGTATTTATTTTAAGTTGCCTTCATTTCCAACTTTTCTGGCAGAATGTCAAGCTTCTGTCATAATGCAGAACTCTGGTTAAAAGGAGATCTTGGAAAAAAAGACTACATAAGGACCTGTACCTAACTAAAATATAAAATTCAAGGATGGAGCAGCAGTTATTTCTGCTGTGTAGGGTAGACAGTCCATTCAATATTGCCATAATATTTCTGCATATGTAATGGCAGGATGGCATCTCTCTGTAGGGCAGTCATTAGTCAATTTGTCATACTTCATGCAAACATAAATTACTAAATTATGACTGCAAATGTGAAAACCTCCAATGGTCCTTTACCTCAGGCCAACTATTTCTAGGCTAAACAAACTTGACACCAAGCTTCAGCAGCACTTGTAACAATTCCATGAGGAACTCAAGGGAATTACTGGCTGTACTATATGAAAATATGCAAAATCTATCTAATTTTTAGTATATGAAAAAGGAACTTCATTTTTTAATTAACTTTTGCATGCATAAAGACACATTAAAAAACAAAGCTAGTGTCTTTACATGAAACTTTCATGCTACATTAAGCTTTAATGCATGCAAATGGAAACTACAACCATCTTCATTGCCGAGCTCACACTCAAACTAGCTCCATTCTCATTTTTGGCATACAAAGCAAACCTTCCTCTGAAATCAGCAGTTCATTTCTAATGGAACTCAGCATCTCCTTGTTACTGTCCTAGTATCCAAACACAAGATTACAGGTATAAACCTACTAGAAACCATTCTTTTTTTCTTTAGATATGTGCAAAAGTTTACTGTTTTGAAAACTGCCATAGATAATCCTACTACACAAAGATTAATACTTCACGTTTTCAGACTCAAAGTTAGACGCTAAGTTGCAAAACACTGACTGATGAAATCTAGTCACTCTCCAGACAGCCGAAATTTCTTGATTTGTCACTGAAATTCTCCAATCTTTTTCATAAAATACTACATTGGGGAACATTCTACGCAGCCATAGACTCCTGTGGTATCCTTAATAAATACAAATATTTGGTGTCACTATAAGGCATCGCTTACAAAGTACAAATCATCCCTATCTCAGTATCTGTTAATGCCACATTAGGACACTGATGCAATATTTAACAGATAATTTAACCTCTTCCAGTGGTATCCACAACTTCCACAACAAAAGCCACACATTCCTGACTGCCTGTTCATGCTTAACACCAGCTTTGTTTGCAACAGAGGTGTATTCTTCTTAAAGTCACTGATCAGAGCATTAAAACCAGTACAGTCCTTTTTAGCTTAGAAAACTTTCGTAACAGTTGAATATAAACTATTGAAACTATAATAACATCATATAGAGATTCAGTGGCTTACAATGGATTTATTAACAAAGAGCAGGTATTTGTAACCTAACAGTTTCTAGCTGGATGAAAATAGTTGTTCATTCTTAGGTGGTAAATGGCTGTTGAGAAGCTGCATATCTCAAGAGGCAAAACAAGGAAAGGCCTTTTCCATGAGGAAAAAGCAGTACTTGTGTTAAATACACATGCTTCTTGCCTTCCTGCATACTGCTAAGCTCATGTCTGTCACTCCTCCCACTCCTCCCAGTCCTAGATGCACTTCTGGGCCCATAAGAGCCGTAATGGACTTATAAGGTATGTAATTGCTGTGTGTGATTTCATCAGCAGCGGCTGCACAGCCTCGGGGGGGGTGGGAGGCAGAGGGGAGGTAATATTAGACGACAACAGAGCATCTGTTCAGTTTTATTTTAACATACCAGCCAGTCACGGAAAAAGCATTTTTCTAATTGTTGGTATGAATGCAAGGATGGCATTAACATGAACAAAATAACCATGAGCTACACTGCACACATGCGGCAGCTGGTATGGCTGCAGTCTTTAGAAGTACCCATGAGAAAACAGGCCCCAGGTGTCTTGCACTCCCAGCTCAGGTATTCACCCATCCACAAACAAGAGAGAATCAGCTCCTGACACAAAAGTAGTTCTGCAGAGAAATTCCTGTATTCTGCTTAGTGCATAGGTACTTTCCAGAAGGCAAACATATAGATCTTGCACTACTTTTACACTGTTGCTAGATGAGGATAATCGGAAAAAATGTTAAATTATGCAGAATGAGAAGAGTTTTCTGTCCCTCTCTCTGTTCCTTTTTTTAAAGCAGAAACTTAACCTTTTCTGTGGATTTAATGTCATAATTCGTTGCAGCCAAGAGGTTTATAAGATCCATGTTATCAAAACTGGAATCATCAAGAAATTGTATCAGAAGACACTGTTTATGCACAAGCATAATTACACCAGGGGTTTTTTTCCTTTTCTTTCCCTCTTTTTGTTTCCTTTGCATAGATTCACTTAATCCCATCTCTTCGTGTGGGCAAATGCTGACAGTCGCATGACAAGAAATGTTTCCCTTTGTAAAAGCCTACTTCCTCTCTGTGTAGTTTTAGCCTAATTGAAATGTTTCCTATTAAGCTCAATCAAGGCAGCAATTATCTAATTACTCACTTATGCTTTTCCAGTCAAAAATTGTACAACCAAGCATATTAGAGGGCTGCATACATATTTATTATTGGTTTTATATGTCCCTGTTTAGGTTTAAGCAGCAATCAAACATTTTTACAGTACTTTTGTATTGCCCCTAAGTCGGTTTGCTACTATTTTCTACTACAGCAGGTCGTAAAACCACTTCTATGCCTCTTACCAATTCCACATTATGCAGATGGTATTTTCAGTTAGAAACCTATTTCATATGAATGGGCTTCACATAAAGTTTGTAAATTTAAAATGATCCAAGGGAACTCTCAGTCTTTTAAATGTACCATATTTATAACAAAACTCAAGTGAAGAGAAATTTTACAAGATCTTCCAAAAACCTCACATCTTCTATATCTAGATGTCTTCTTTAGAAAGATCCTTGAACTTAAGAGTATCAATGCTGCAGGTGATCTATGTTCTTTAAATGAGACGTGAACAACATTGCCATAAAGAACCATGGGATCATCAATGATTAATTTTTTTTATTAAAGTACAACAGAAATTACACTGTATGCATGAGCATCATGCCATGTGCACCAACCATGGCTGGCTACCAAGTTCTTACTCTATGTGTAGACCGCTATAATTTCTTTTTCTCTGAATAAAAATACTTCTGATTGATAAATTATTATTTTTAAAATGTATGAAAGATTTTAATGCACGATACTTTGTTTCAGAATACTTCAAGATCTTCCTGCTCTTAAAGACAGGAACAGAATTGTATTTAAATATCTTTAGACAATCTTTATACCATGCAATACTTTCTGACTGGAATTTATGTTACTGATCATCTTTTCAAAACTGAAATGTGACTTTGGATACCATAGTTCCCAGGCTCATAACTTAGCACACCATATAGAATTAGCTACATTTTCAGAATGGTGCTGAGCAAACATCCATTGAAACCTAGACCTTTTTCCCTATCTCAGTTTATGGTCCTTTTTTATTGACATTTGAATTTCATAGTTTGTATCAGAAACACTTAAAGCTCCACCCGAAGCCTAGAAAGTTCTTCTCAGGTCCAGTACTCTTGTTTTCTAACTGAGCATTCTCAGAGTATAAAAAAGACAGAGTATAAAAAGACAGTACTCCTTCAGTAGCCTCGTGCTGGTTGGTTTTCATACAGAAGCCTCTTTTCCACAAGATAGATTAGAGCAGAAACACAGCCACAGAAAACTGCTGTCATATGTTGCAGAAACACCATGGTTTTGACTCCACGTAAGGCTTTCTGCAATGCATGACGAAGATGACTGAAAAATTCCCTTTGATTTCATGTGGTCCATAAACAGAAGGATAAGTCTTTTTATAACACCAATGTAACAATAAAAGGACTGGACATGCCAGCTAAACACTTGCTGCTTTGCTCAAACAGTATGTAGAAGAGCAGAAGACTCACCTTGTACCCCCACCTTCCTGCCAGTACCTGCCTGGGGAGACACTGTGCTCATGTGTAGGAGAACAGCAGAGTTCTCTCTTGTAGGGAAACCTCAGCCTTCCTGCAGGGATTTTGTCTTGGTCTGCAGAACATCAGCCAACTCATGCACATTCACCCTCTCCTCCTTCTCAGGCCACAGACAGATCAACAAAGACAACTTGGCACCGCTTTCAAGTTCTAAGTTACTTTATTGATAAAGACTCTGTAAAATATATGGGAGTATTTAACCATTTTAAATAGGAGGAAATAAAAAGTACCAAATCTTGAACATTTCATGAAAACAATATTAGACAAAATCCCCCCACTACAACTTATCAGTCAGATAAGAACTAATGTTGCAGAGGACGATACTAGATTTAGAATAGTATTATGCCCCGTGCATGAGACATACTATGTGTATAACGGTTTAAAGCACACACACAGAGTCAGTCTGCAGCACTGACAGCCTGCACTAGTGCGTAGGAAACTTATCTTTAATTTCTAGACCCAAGACCTCTGGGACAAAAGTAGGACCAAATTGTGTTCATCACACGGCTGCCCTTTATTAACGTGCAAACTATAATACGTTTTCGTCATCATGTTATGAACATATTCTCTTGTCTACTTTTAAAAATGAAAATGCTCATTATTATGAGGAAGGTTAATTTTACAGAAAAAACAAAAGAAGGAATTTCAGGCTTATGTTTTCTTAGCTAGAATATAAATGGATACTTATAAAGTATTTCATAAATTCAAGAAATACACTGTTTTTCCCACCACCTGACTGTTATGTTGTCTTATATACATTATCAACAAAAATACAGCTGTCTGTAGTTTCTGGAAGATATATGTACATAGCACACACTTGTACCCCATATACATGAAGCTAATATCATGTGAAAAATTGGAGAGGTATGTGACACACATGACGGCATCACCTGCCCACTAATTCAGCTCACTGGGAGTTACTCTAACATTCCAAACTCCTGAGCAGCTTCAGTTGCCACTGAAATGAAAAGAAAAATAAAAAGGAAAGGAAAAAAAGGAAAACCTTCAAAAGTGACTGTGAAATGCCTCTCCTTTTCATTTTCTCTTATGTCTCTACAAAATATTTCCCTAAATTAAAACATGAACCACCTCCATCTGAACTATAATATAATCAAAGCCAATTTTTAACTCAATTTTGAACTTCTACCCATAGAAGAGATACAACACCAAAATCCAGCCCTTTTCCTGATTAAGTTTAACATTAGAATGTTAGTGACTAGAAAGGTTTATTCTAATAACTATGATAAAAAATTCCACTTTTAAAAAGCATTGAAAGATTCAGAATTCCCAATATCCCAAAGCAATGCATTGCATCCTTACAAATAAGTACAAAGATATAGTCTATCTGCAGAGATTTTAATTCAAATTCAAAAAAAACCCCAACCCTACTATGATATTACAACACCACAACTTTCAAGGAAAAACTGCTGTAATTATAGCAAAAATACAATATACAACATTCTTAACCCCTAGATTTATTAGGGCTTGTCAATGATAGGAAACTTCTTGTCGCCACCAATAATAATCTGGAAAGCACAGAACAGGATAAGATACAGAAAACTTCCTGGAGGATACAAACAATGGCACATAAAAAAGCTCCATCTCATAAAACACTCTATGGCATCAAGTTCACTGTATAGTTAACCATTGTTCCCCATATAAATAAATAATTCTGTGAAGCAGGTACATCACAACTTTAGTCAGCTGTGGTCCATACATGATATGTTATCAATAAAGAATTTTTATAATGGTGTTTACTATCTCATATCTACCCTGCAATATCAAGTCCTGAGAACAGCTCATATATGTAACATAATAAAGAGAAGTGCTACTGAATTAAATTTTTAATTCTTAAGAAGTAGGTGCTCCATCAGAGAAGACATCAGCCTAGAATTCTGGTACAGAAGACTATTTTCTTAATTGTTCATTCTCCTGTAAATAAACTATTTGGATGATTTAAAACATGTCTTACATTTTTTAAGTACAAACTAACCCAAATATTTTTTACTCTTGATTTGAGCCCGATACCACTGCCAAATGATAAGAATGTTTTTTTTCACTTCTAGGGTTCTCAAACACTGTAAAAGGCTGCCCAGAAGGGCTGTGGAAGTTTGACCCTCAGAGATGTGGCAACTTGACTGGACATAGACTGAGCAGTCTCATTTAACTTTGACCTGCTTTAAATTGGACAAGATGATCTCCTTATTACTAGAATAATACAGCCATGCAAATGCTAATTGTAGTAGGAATAATATTAACAACAAATTGAGTCAACAAGACAAAAAGTTCCATATGAATATGTACACTAAACAAAGTAAAACATCTCAAAATTTCCTACGAATATGCACACCTAGTAAAACATTGAATTTTTCAACTACATCTCTGTTTAGATTTCCTTTGTCTTATAAAAAGGATCTACCTAACTATAAAACAGATCCTATTCAGATGGAAATTCTTTCCATCTCATGGATGCACTCGAATTAGGATAAATTTTTAATTAAAAAAGTTTAATTCAAATGTAGAGATTACTTGGATATACAACAGAATCTGACACCTTTTCCAAAAATAAAACTTTGAAAAATATAAAAGATCTGAAAATTGTATGGACTGAGGTTTTTTTAAAGTTTTGGTACAAACAAACAATACAAACAATACAAAATGCAAATAAAAGGACATTACAGGTCTGTATTCTATTATGATTACAATTACATCATTGCTAAATAACCAGTAAAACAATTGATTAAAAATTCTATTTTCATGACACATGTTAATACTTAGCAAATTTTGACAGTTACTACCAATAGTAGTAGTAGAACAAAGTATAAACCATAGCATTTAACTTAAAGAAGTTCTTCATACTGCTGAGGATAGATGGATTGGAAATAAATGAAAGATTTATTAAAAATAGCTGCTGCTTATTAATTTTTCCTGAGGCCAATAAAATTGAAATGTAGAAATGTTAAGAGCAGAGAGGGAAAGGACTAAGAGAATTAAAATCCTTAAAATCTTTAAATCATTACAAAGTCAACCAGGCCAGTGGGGATCGAGAACATTACAAAAGTCCCAACTGTATATATTAAATAAAAGAATAAATGAAACATATGTAAAATGTGAACTTTTTTATATTAAAAAGAACAGAATTTTCAACTATTATTGCTCTATCTGATTAGCAAACCACTTGCTATAAGAATAGTGAAGGCTGGAAAGCATGATCTGTATCATTTACTTCACTGATTCTCAAGAAAAACGTGATGTCAGGATCCTGATGGTAGGTGGTCTTTGAGGAGAATATGTTGATTTCACATAACACAGATTCAATTTAAACTGTTATGTGGAAATAGACAACAAACATCCAGAGCACAAACCACATGATATTACCTTTGTACAGAGATATGTAACAGTGCAAATTCCTCCAAATTAGAGGTTAAACTGTTCCCAGAGGAAAAGCTGTCTAGCCAGTCTCAGAGCAATGTAATCACATTACAGACCCTAGAGGAAGCTAGAAGCCATTGGGACAATCGCCTTTGGACTCGCTATAGAGCTAGACACTGCTTCCAGTAGCCGATTTTCCACCAGTGAGAATCTGTTTTTAAAAACAGCTCTAATCCATTTTGCAGCTAGCACCACAGCCTAAACACTAAGATGAAGCAGGAAACGGTCAAAGTCTAGCTGCTTTATTCATGTGGAACTATTTCCCATTTTCTCACTAGTAAACATTCAGCCACTGTAGGATATACTGGCCCACTATTGTATCGGTTTGAGATTGTAGGATCTGGAAATTTATTTCTGATTGTTATTCCTGTTATTTCTTTTTTGTCTTTCTTTTTTCTTTTTCTTTTTTTTTCATTGACTCCCTTCTCTCATTTGTTCTCACAGAATATGCCAAGTTGGAAGGGGCCTACAAGGTCAAATCCAACTCCCAGCCCTGCACAGGACCATCCACAAGAATCACACCATGTCTCTAAGAGCATTGTCCAAACCCCTCTTGAACTCTCTCAGGCTTGATGCTGTGACCTTTCCCTGGGGAGCCTGTTTCAGTGTCCAACCACCATCTAGATGAAGAACCTTTTTCTAATATCTAACCTAAACCTTCCCTGACACAACTTCAGGCCATTCCCTCAGGTCCTGTCACTGGTCACCACACAGAAGAGATCAGCATCTGCCCCTCCTCTTCCCCTTTTTTTGTTTGCCTTCTTGCAGTCCCGGCAACACAACACCCCACCCACACCAAACAGCACAGGTAAAGGAAGAACCTCTGCTGACACAGTTATTCTCTGGTACACAGCAGTAGAGGACTCATCAAGTAACCTGGAAGGTAAGGGAGAGAATTCAAACCACATCTACTTTTTGTGCTTGTCAATAGCAATTACATACCAAAGAGCACAGCTCTATCCTGCTCTCGGGAGAGACATTTGCAGCATGGATCCCAGCTGGAGCAAGTAGTGGATAAAGTACTCACTGTGTTACTATAAAACACAATCTCAACTGAAAAGAGGATCAGGAATCCCCTCCAAAAATGGTGCTGTTTTGTACCAACTCTCCCTTCAGATACACTTAATATTCTCCATTGGCTGCTCCAGTTGTTTAACTCTCACAAATCTGTCCTCTTGTGATACTTGAACACCTAATTTTTAACGACTGTTATTCTTAAATTGAAGGCAACGGGTAGGTGTTCTGGACATCCTTCTATACTCTTGTAACAGGTTGGCCTTGGCTGGGCACCAAGTACCCAGACAGTCTCTTGCCCCTTCCCTTTTACCAGAAGATGACAGCAACTTGTGGGTGTTAAGACAAAGCAGTTTAATACAAGCGAAAAAAAAAGATTTTGCGCGTGCAGGAAGCAAAGCAAAGGAGAATCTAATCTCTACTTCCCATTCCACAAGGTCAGGTCGCATCCTGAGAAGCAGGGCCCTACGTGTTGGTTGTCCCTTCAGCAGGCAGCCATCGGAGACAACCCCGTGCCCCCACCCCTGCTGTTCTTTTATATCTGAGCTGACGTCATGTGGTCTGGAATATCCCTTTGGTCAGTCTGGGTCACCTGATCTGCTGGTGTCCCCTCTGCCTCTTCCTCACAGCAGTCAAAACAGTGGAGTGTTATCTCCTAGCACTGCTAAGGCTGCTGGGGCTCGGATAGACCCAGTACAATCTTATTCTATCTCCTCGAAATTGTTGAAGACACCCAGAGCTGCCAATGCCTGGTTCCAGCCATTGTGCATAATGAGCCTGTGAGCCTAACGGCACCATTTGCTAGAAGCTGGGCCTCAAAGTAAGCAGGAGTATTTTGTGGTAACCCTGCTACACAAAATAACCATAAGCAGCACATGGCTACTTTATGCTGAGTCTATTCTTGAATCTCAGTCTGTTCCTGAGGTAAATGTGTGCTGTAGTTCAGCTGACAGTCAAATAATTAAAGAGAACTTTCAGTCTAGCCCTGACAAGCTCCTTCCAAAGATCTAGAAACTCACTTCAAAAGAAACCACCACACAGCATTTTCTCTAGAGGCTTTTAATTCAGCTTGGGATAGCAGTCATCATTTCTGTCAGTTGTTTCTCAGCTAAAAAGCACATCCTTTTCTCAACTGCCAGGTTATTCATTTAGTTAAGAGACATGCTGCCAACATGTCACACTTTCCAACTTGCTTACAACTCAGTCTTATAACACTTTCTTCTCTCACATGAGGAATCATTACCGGGGTTCAGTATAAAGTCATATTTTCTTTAGATTTAGTCTCAGAAAAAAATACTTGTCTGCTAATGCAATAATTGCCAAAGCATATAAAAAAGGGACAAGTGAGAAAGTAAACATACATATGAAGTAATTGATGTGAAGAAGCCTAATAATTAACTCCTTTTTCAGTCACTAAATACAACATATCCTCAATGTTATACACTCTCATATAATTTCATATAAATCTACTAAAAAATGTTATTTGTAATGGCCTTTCACAAAGGCATTGAGGATGGACCCAATGATGCCAAATGTTGAGAACTCTCTATTCCAATTAATTTTAATGAGAGCTGAAAACATTCTGAATGTCCACCCCAGTTGCTAGTTAAGCAGTGACCTTGCAGTCACATTGGAATTTCTGAATCCTCATAAAATTATGCAAAAAGACATACACACCACCAAATTGAAGCAGATTGGTTCAGCCTATTTTCAATTCACTGTTAAAAATGTCTCCTTTCACTCTCTCTCTCCAGGTCTGATCCTTTTCTACCTGTTTTCCCTCTTCATTTTATTCTACTACAGTGACCAAGGAAAAGAAATGGCTGCCCAACTCCTACAAACTCATGCTAAAAAACAGAAATGTTTTCCCATGCCATTCAAGCTTCACATCATTTCAGATGCCCGACTCTGCACAATCTGCACAACACTGTGGACTGGGATCTAAGCTTTGAGAATGTGCTGGTATTGAACAGCTGCATGTTTCTGGAGGATAAGGGAGGAATATTTCCTACTGAGCCAATTTATCTGAGATGTAATCTTTTTCCCACCCTCCCAGCAGGATTACAGACACAGGCAGATTTGGATTCAGAAGAGTATGAATTAGAAATCTAATATTGAAAGTAAAATAACAGAATGTATAGTTTCTCACAAGCTGCAGTTAATACATAGCAAATATAGGCTAAATACACTGTTTCCCAGAGGTAAATGAGGTTTTCACCTACATTTCTATGGAAAAGGGGAATATTGAAGCCTTCAGACTACTTCTTGTCTCTCCTACAGCTGGAAATAGTGATAGGAACTGTAAATTGAGTTTGGAGGAGGACAGACTGAGGGCATCTGCCTCAAATTATGTTGGGAACAACTGCGACATAGTATGCTTGTACTTAAATAGATGAATTTCTGTGCACTGCCAAGATTATGATTTCTACTCTGCATCAGTCTCTACATCTATTTCTTTTGGCTCTAAGCAAGGCAGAACCAGAGACACTATATGACTTTCCTGGAGAAATAAAAAGAACACAGGCATAGAATCCAGTTATCTCAATTCAACTAGTTAACATGCATCAGCTGAACCATGGTAACTGCCTTTGTACCCGTTCTTAGTTCTAGGAGGACATGCTTGTTTGATCTGCAGGCCAAACTACCGACAGAAGGCTAAACTGTAAAGCAGTAATACAAGTGCCTAATGCCGAGCTTTTGGAGTCTGAGCTAGAATTAAAATTGAGGATCACTAAGCTCCTCATTCTGAATGTTGGTTTTAAGAAACCCATGCAGTAACACCAAGGAATACACCAGACATATTTGCTTCTCTCAACAGTCTGATATGATATTTTAAGAACTGAATAAGTACACAGTAAAGTGTTCTAAAATTACTCTGTAGTAAACAGAAGTCAACTTACTGGTTTGGGTGTATTTATTGCATTTATTCCTGTGTTTAACTTTAAAAGAATGAGAAGGCTTACCAGGGCTAATGGGACTACTTAAGTGCATGACTCTCCAAAATCACTATCCTATTTTCCTTGCCCTGAGGAAGCCTTAAAAGTATTTATCACATGAGGTGGCATTTATCTCATCTACCACCTTGGGCAAAAAGTCAGGCATCTAGTCTAAGGAAACAATTTCTCATTCAACCAGGACAGATAAAAGCTTGATGGGAGAATATTTGCCCCCACTTTAGATATCAATCTTAGGACAGTCTGGGACAAGATGCCTCTCACTACACACTTTAATACAGGAAGCTTAGATAACTAGCTTAGACTAGACACTGAATTTGTGTATGGATAAAATTAAGGAGACATCTAGAAACTCAAACCATGTGTGAAAACTTCAAAACGTAAAATTGGTCCGTGAAAATGAGGTTATATTAACCTCATCAAGAGAACCAGATAAAGAGCAACAGAATTAAAGCAAACAGAATCACCAAAAATATTCATTGCTGATGTTTTGGTTATGTTTTCTTAAACTGCATTTGAAGTCGGTACTTCATTAGCATATATATTTTTAGTTCTTTTGATATCTACAACTGAATATAGGTCTGCTGCTCTAGGAACATTCATCCCCAAAGAAATCTGACTGAAGCAAAATAATTTTACATATAAAATTTCTCAGGACTCTGCTCTCACTGTAAGAAACTTGGAAGGCGAGGAGAAACAATGGCTGTTTTTCCATCTAATTTTTTCTCTTGTTCATCGAAACCGAATTGTTACTTTGTTAATATAGATTAACTATACATATGACCTCTAAAATAAAAAAATAGAAAAGAGGAGAACTCGATTTTAATCTGATGGTTTTGAGGTAAACGTTAGTTTGAGAAACTTCTTAGGAATAGAAGCACATTGAAGAACTGATATGCAACGGCGAGAAAACTTTTATGCAGAACATTTCCTAAATCAGAATTTTTTATTTCAGATTTGTCAGAGAAAATTTTAGTGTAATGAGAGTTGTTAGTTTTTCTACTTACCTTTTCTCAAAGTCCATTTTTTTTTCTTACCAGGTTTCAAGGAAAGAAGCAAGAGAGAAACAAGTACCTCCACACAAAATATTATACTGAAACCAAAAAGGTTGTGGTGAGGCCAGGGTCTGTTTGTACTCTGCTTCTCTCAGCTCTATTAAAAGATTTCCTAGCAAATTCCAATGACAGCATAGTAGATGGGATTTTCTCTAGAAGACATGCATACTTCTATGTATGTAAAATAGATCCAGAACACATAGCATAGTACTCATAATTTACAGCATTAAGGGACAACAGAAGTGTTATTAAAAAAGTATTACTATGATTTTAACTGTTAATTCTTCCAGAAAGTGGTAGATGATTACAATGGAGATAATTTTTCAAACCCTCGAGTACTAAGTGATTCTCATGGTCATAAATTAAAAGCATCAGACAATGATCTAGTTCCACAGACCAGTCAGCTCTTGTCATGCTCCTGACAAGTTGAAAAGCTGGGCTTCTCCACACTATCAAGTATTTACCATTTGAAAGAACTCTAAGTAACAACTTCTTTCTCAGAGTTGCCATCTCAGTTCTTTAGAAGTGAGTAGGAATACTCTTGTAGAAATTAAAGAGTCCTGTGCTGCCTTACAAGAAAGGAGCATAAAGAAGAAAACAGAAGAATATTGTATTTTGAAGTTAGTATTAACTAACTTTTCAAGTCAAAATTGAAGTGCACTCTAAAAAAAAAAATAACTGCAAAAACTGAAACAAAATCAAACCACTTATACTGATAAAGACACTACTCAAGCTGCCAGGATGGATAACATGCAAAAAATGAGAATTGCAGGAGGGTAGTGCTTCCCTGCCTACACCCACACCCAAGGGACCTCTGCAGAGAAAACAAAATGATCTGCCCTTTCTCAATAATTTGTATAATTCTGCTGTGTTTATGCTTGAGTATTTACTACAAACTAAATATCTTTCTTCCTTCTAGGGAACAGGTGGATGTAGATTCGCACGTTGCTGGATACAGGGTGGGTCAGAACTTGTGTGTTCTATCTTTTTTTTTACACTGTAGGCTTATTGCATTTCTCTGGATACTCTGATATTACAGTAATATCATTTGAAATTTACATAAAAACAGCACCTTAAGTATTTTATTTTATTATGCTTAAGTATAGGTGAACTACTGTTACATAGTCAAAATTAAAACCATACTGGGCATGCAAACTTTACTGCAGACTTGAGCCTGCTGCAATGTGATATGTGAAGGAGCTGTAAATCTCTGCCTGTCTTTGGTTGGCATCCAACTGGAAATTGATTTCCCATCATTTTTCTTTAAAGCTTGGGTATAACTCCAGCGTCTTGGCCAACATTTTCTTTCTCAATAAAACAGGATATAAATACACCTAGCGAGAGCTACAACTGAACTTATGGCAGATGCCACATTTGCCTACTGACTGCACCACCAGTAATGACAAATGCTACTTTGTAAAGGACTCCTCAGTATTGAAAAATAGTATATAAAACTATTTTTAATGCGCATGTATTTATGAAATGGTTTCTGAACCTATGCAGTTTTGTTTTCGTGGGTCCCTCAACATTTAAGCAGTAAAACTTCTATGGATGTTTTATATTCCCAGTTCTTCTTAGAAAAGGATTGGGAAAGCTGTTTCCAATACTTTGCCAGACTACATTTTAATAGGGAAAAATAACTGCTGATTATTATGAAACAATGAACCACATTTCAAGTAATCCAGCCAATCAGTAGAAAGGATTTGAGGCCTTCTGGTTTATATTTGTGTGCAAACAGCTGTATTTCATTTTTCAGTCTCTTTGTTTTCCAAAGCTTTTTAACTTCTTGTCAGATAAAATCCCTGTTGTCATGGTGGCCAACACACTAGCAAAATTAGGGTGGAGAAAAGGAGAGAGTTATAGGGGAGTGGAAAGCCCCCCGGTTGAAGTCTGTAAAAAAAATCCCAAAAAACACTTCTCAAGAATAAAATGAATGTGTAGAATAAGAACAGTTCATCTGTAGGTAAAATACTGACTCCAGAATACACTACTTGGAATTGTAAGTACTGGTTATTGTATTATGGTTATTGTAAATACTGGTCTCAAATCACATTGAATAACGCATTGCTAAAAAGTAATATAAAAAGTACTCTATCATACAAATTTAACATCATAAAATTCCTAACTTCCTAATTTTGCTAACAATTTATAACTTCCTTGGGAAACTGTTTGGATTTATTTTAATAAAGCAGTTGGGGAAGAATCGACACTGGAAGAAGTCCAGCTGCAGCACATGCAGTTCTTAAAAATTAAAAATAATAAAATAATTTCATGACTTTGTAGCAGTTTAATGTCTCTTTTGAGATTTACTTTAAAATTTAACAAGTTTGTTGCACTATA
>WEIV01004864.1:8707-95767 GCA_013390005.1 Calyptomena viridis
ACAGTGGAGACAGCAGGAGATGTTTAGGTAGCAATTGCAGATACAGTTTGATAAATCAGAAAAGTGTCTCCAGAGATACATATAAAAATACCAGATACCTCCACTTCTGTTCTTGTATTTGTTGGTTTCCAGAAACTGCCAGTTGCCCAATTTACAAGTGAGAAACAACTTAGATGCTGTTGCTACAGTAGTGCTTAGCACCCATTAGCTGTAATCATCACAGGGTTGACTAGGGTTGCTTATTGCTTCAGAACTACCACATGGGTAGTTTGAGTCCCTTCTCCTAAAATGCAGGGAGCTACCTCATGAATTTATGATTACAAGGTTGGAGCAAGGACCGTATTCTCATCCTGGCTTAATACAGAATATGCCACATTATATATACCACATTATGGGCTTTTATTCCTTAAAAAATCAAGACAATAAAAGAAAAAGAAAACAAGATATTGCAGTAGAGAAACCCATCAGTTTGTTTTCTGTTGCCAGCACACACTCCCAACATACTCACACCCACTCCCCTGACTCCTAAGACTTAAGCAGAGAGGAAAACGGTGATGCAGAGGATCCAGTTTATTTCTGCTCTTTCCATATATATTCTATATATGCACCTAAAAATACACACAGAAACTACAAAATAAGTAATAGGGCTTGCTGTTCCAATCAGCATAAAGCAATGAAAATAAGAGGTGCCTCTACTAGATGGTTTCCTTTATTATTTAACCTGTGTGTGTTTGTATGGTAATTATAAACAGCTGATAAGTAGCTGTTTTATAATGGTATGTAAATAGGCAGATACCGCTGTAAATAACCACTCCAGAAACCATAAAACACATTGTGCTAATTATTTTTCCCCCACCTTGTTTTCCCATTTAATTTAGTCTCCAAAATTTCACTCTACTGTGCAGCCTTTATCAGGTAACTCTTTCAGTGCATAATTTTCTTTATTGCTAGATGAAATATTACTGATGCTTTGTTTTGGCATTTCCTTTCCTTGGAAAAGATATCTTGCTTGGGACAATTTCAAAAGTCATCCATTACAAGTGAAAAACACATCTGAGATGACAGTGCTGGGATTTCTTTCACCTGTTTCCAGGGAAGGTAGAAAACAATTCTGCAGAGCTGACAAGACAGGGAGCCAGACCCTCCTCTGCATAAATCAGAGAGACTGCTGAAGACAGGGGAATTACTTCTCCTGTAAGGAGCTGGCCAAGTGTTCTCTATGCGGAAGTGCTAGAGTGGAATCAAACATTGACCTCAGGCTGGAGGAGGCATCTCAGAATCCAGGAATCCCCACTGCAGTAGGGATTTTTATTATTATTTTGAATGGATAGAGTTTTATAATATCCCATTAAACCTAGTTCCTGTTCTCGGAGCAATATATGTGCTCTCTCTCATACAGCAATCAAACACTTACAGATCTCCCCTGCCTTTGGGCCCATACAGAGGTCTTAGCTCTGAGAAAAAGGTCAGACATGGGACCTTATTCTGATTTTATGCTGCCTCAGCTAAAAGTTGAGCCTCACTGCTGTTTAAACGAAACAGGTAACACAGACCTCCAGTCAAACACTTTGGGTTTTGAGTGGTTTAAAGCTTTACCACCTGTAACTTTTGTGTCACCCTCCTGTTCCCCTAACTAGAAGGACAAAATATGGGACAGTAGGCTCTTGTCAATAAGATTCTGATGTGGAGAGGAAAGTTTTGCTTTGAGGTGGAGCTGATGCAGTCTTAGCATCAGAAAACCCTTGTGCCAAGACTTTGACACACTTCTATCCCAGAGCCACTCTACTGTGGTTTTTCACTTTCCAGTCAGCAGTAAGTTTGTTTAGAAATTGGTTTTATTACCTCCATTATACCTTTCAAGACCCTTGAAGTGTTTATTCATTGGTATAAAAGTTCTCCTCCCAGAAGTTCTCCTCAGTGTGTTTTGGAGCAATCAGGTAGATTTTGGCAGAGAATTCCCAAAATAAAAGTTCATTGCCAGTGCCACATGCAAAAATTCTCACTCTGCTAGATTGCTGAAGCTCTGTTTTTGTAAAAAAACCTGTGATGTGCTGTCTCATACCATTGTGTTTTAAACAACAGAAATAAAATGTGCAAACCAGAAGAGAGAAATACGGCTCATAGTCACCCATCAAAAGTACACAAACAGACTGCCAAGCCCTCAGCTTCAGTGGACTCATCGCTAAACAACTCTTTGGCTTAAATGACCTTACAACAAGACTTTAAAAACATTCTGTGATTTACCTTTTGACTAAATCTAGTTTCTCTTTCTGGGTTACACAGATAGCTATAATGAAGCACAGTCCCCACCACTATCCACCCACAAAATTAACACAAGGAATACAAGTCAATTGTCCAGGGGAACAGCATTGCAGGTACCATGTCCTGACACACAACCCTACCCAGTTTTCTACTCCTTTTTATTTCTTACTTGAGGAATAACATCAAGAGAATGACACAAGTAGAATTTGTGCTCTTGAAAATATTTCCATAGCAGTCTATGGACAGTAATTGTTATCAAGAGATTTTAGTTATTGATAAACTCACAGCTTAGTTACGGAGGCATGAGAATAAAGGCACTAAGATAATAAGTAATATACAAACCTGTCACACCCACTGCAGGCATTTGTGGTACAGATTCTTGTTGTACATTTTTTCTTGGTGTTCAAACATGGATAATGCCAATAAGACACTCAAATTAATTAGAGACTTACCACCTACATGAAAAGGGTGGGTTGGCAGAAAAAGGTGGGAGTGTTCTTGTTTTCCATAGTTATAGTCAGGGCTCCTAATGAACAGAATTTCAGAATTTAATGTAGGGAGTGGAGAGGTGCCATGCTTGTGCTACTTATTTCACAACATTTTCTCCATGACCTTCCATCAAGGGTAAAGCTCAAAATGGGGAAGTTAATGATCAGTTCCCAGAAAATACAAACAGTAAACAGTCAGTCTCAGCTTCCTGATGGTGAAGGACTTGCACCACTGACTGTATTCCATCAAGCAGTATTTGCTTCTGCAAATGCAAAGACACCACAAACACTGGATTTTTGTACATGTTTAACACTTCTAATCCATTAGGGAAACAGCACAAGTTCCCTGGTCTTTGGCTGATTCTCTTCCTGCGAGAGGTCCTTTACTCTAACTGAACACCAAGCTCTCCAGCATGGAAAGGCTTTGCTGTGAACTGTATCCAGACTATTCTGTGTTATTTCATCACTGTGTATTCAGTCTGATCACATTTCCACATGAGAAGACAAATCATCTGTTACTATACAGTCTGCTGCTGCAGTAACTTCCCCTTCTGATTTTATTCACAGACACTGCAAATGGGCATCAAGCATTTTTCAGGGCTCTTTGTGATGTTGTGCATTGGGTTTGGTTTGTCCATTCTCACCACCATTGGGGAACACATTGTGTACAGACTGGTCCTGCCACGAATCAAGAAGAAATCCAGGATGAAGTACTGCCTCCATACAAGTCAGGTACGTATTCAGAAATGACCCTGTGAAAGTCATATGGCTAAGTAAGAAAGCCTGGGCAAGAACAAAGTATAAAAGGTTGTAAGAGGATTGATAATTGGCATTTGAAGTGTAGCAAAAGCTTCTAGAACTTGAGGCTTACCTAATGATGGGGTGGGAAGCACAGAGGAAACAGTCCAAATATTCACAGTTGCAAAGCTTACAGAGGGACCCTTCCATTTGCACTAGTAACCTCACAGCTATTTTTGGATGCCAGGAGCAACAGTGTTGTTACCCTGAACTGGCTAACCAGAACATTTTATCTCACTATTGCAAGTTCTCAAATTTTTGATGCATGCAGGAATTGCTTAGTAACTTCCTTAGTTATTCTAGAGAAACTAATGAGACAAAACTGCTGTAGGTGTTTGCTCTAAAGGAAGAAGTTACTCTGCAGCAAAAGGCATGGAAAGGAAGAGCTTCTGTTGCTTTAAAGCAGCACAGTGGAAGAAAAATTTTAGAACAGAATGAAGTTTGCCGAGACATACCTTTCCTTTTTTTTAATTTTTTTTTTTAAATGAGGTACTTTAATACCAAGGATTGTTTGCAGACTATTCATCAGCCTTTCACATTGCCCTTCCTTGGGGAACTGGGAAAATAAATATGTTGTAATGACAAAGAACAGACATTGCTTGTTTCCTTCAATGTGCAAAATAATTTATGCTGAATTCCATCACACGAAGACCAAATTGTTTACCTATTTGTGAAGCTATTCTTAGTCTTGCTTTTACTAATATATGTTCTTCTTTTCTAGAGATTACATCGTGCTCTGAACAGTTCATTTATTGAGGAAAAACGTCAGCCTAAGAAAAAACGAGTAGAAAAGAGGTGGGAAGTTTTCCATGCCTTAAACCACGAACTGCAAGAATTAATTTGAATTTGCATATGTCATGTTGGGATATCTGGTTATGGATCTAATGCACCCCAAAGATAATAGAATCAAAGAAAAAGGAAACAAGATAGAAGAGACGATGGCGAGGGGCAGAAATTAATTAATTAATTTCCAATAGAAAGTATTAAACACAAAAAATTCTTTTTTTTCATTACTTTGCAGACAGCTAATAAAAGCACTCCCATTCCAAAGACAGGCTTTGCAGTCTAAGTCCACTGCCCTTGTGCTTAGGTAATTAATTACTCACATACTAAAGCACTGATAGGTAACTAGAGTCCTGTGAGAGCTTCACAGTGAATGAGAGCTCAGGCACTAGTATGTTAGAAACTCTTTCAGCTTTCATATTCTTTAGAATGAGAAATAAGGAAGCTGAGAAGAGGAAAATGCAGTCCTTTCAGAAACCTTTGTGTGGAACAACACTTGTTGGAGAAAAAGTGTGGGTAACTTTGTTTGCATAGACTGTGTCTTCTGAAGAGGAGACAGTCTTATCTACAGCTACCAGGAACACAAGGCATTGTATTAAAATTGCACTTGTTCAGTAACTCAGAACTATTAATGCACTTTTTAAGGACACAGGCAGCAGTATTGCTATTCTACAGATAAGTTCAGCCACAGATTATGGAAAAGTCTTTCGGTCTTTTGCTGGATGTTTGGCATGACTGAAAGTTTACAGATGTAAACCTATGTTGCGTTTATTTGTCATTCCTGCACTGATGGCAGCAAATGTAAGAATTAAACATCTACAAGCTCCTAGATTGCCTTTATACACACAAGAACATAAAAGTGCATGCAGTTCATTTTCTCTATCCATTCATTTTACAGCCCTCAAAACCACACAGCATGGCACCTCCTTGCACACAACCACTCCTTGATTTTGGTCTGTGAACCAGTAGCAGGCACTGACTGGTGGCAAAGCATTTCCTCTTCTTGCATGCTCCTGAATGGAAGCATTCCCACAGCCTGAGCCACTGACTAAGCCAGAGGAAGAACCTTCCAAAGGACAGGGCTGTCTGTATCTCTGATGATACAAAAAGCACCAGCTGACTTTATCTGCCAGATACTGAGTAGTGCAAAAATTTTGTAACACAAGGATATGGCCCAAAAGCCCCACAGAGAATGGCTTAGAAAATGATCCATGCAAATATTGTTTGGACATGGGAGTATGGATGTGCTGCTATCCAGAAACTTCTGCCCACACAGCATTCAGCCCACGTGTGTGTTCATGCACACTCACCCGCTGTCCTTGCTCTTCTCATGGTCTGAGATGCTGTTTGCACAGGATTATGACAAATTTAACTCAACACGTGTAGTTATGTGGTGTCTAGCTTGTCATGAACACTGATGTGGCAATGAGCTCTCAAATCAATTACATTATCACACTTTCTTTTATTCCTGGTAGGGACTGAGGAGCTATTAAAAGCAATAAGACATAGAAAAGAGGTGGAAAGAATTTGCATTATGAAAGAATTTGCTGTTACCCTCGTGGAAGAAAACCTACTGGGGTTTTTTAGGTGGTAACTTTCCAAAACTGGGAGAGCTGCTCGGCATTAGTAGCCAAATTGTAAATGGTTTTATTTACTTGATTGTTGAGTGTGGACTCTGGCTCTTGTCAAAATCACCTGCTCAGACCCCCAGACGAAAGCACCACCATCAGCTATGCTGGTTACTAGCACTTTATCAAAAAGCTGTTTGATTACCAGAGGAAAAGAAAACATACCAGACACCATCAGACTCTGAGAAGTACTTATAAAACGAAGAGCTGCAGCTTCTCTGAGACAGGCATGTCTTGTCCATGGCAAGTTGGAGCCTAGGACCCTGGGGACCATGGGCTCAGCAGGGCTGCACAGCAGGGAGACAGCTTTAGGCACGTCAGCCCCTGGCCAGTGATGGATTTCTTTGTCTAGAACCCTGCCTGTATGGAATTGCAGTGTGGTGGCCTTCTGCTCTTGGCCCTGGAAATGCTTTGCCAGTTTGTACCTGCCAGGCTAATCCTGTTCCCTGTCTGAAACTTGTTTAAGAGGTACTTGTTTGTTTTTACCACCACAAAACACACATTCAGTTTAGCACAAGACTTGAGTCTTCTGGAGCATGACCCAGGCTGGATCATGCCTGCTCCTGCCTGAAACCTCCCTTTCTGCCATGCCATCTCTCTGAAAACACTCCATTGAAAGGAATTTCCACTTTCCAACTTCCTTCTCTGCAGGCAGGTGAGAAAAGTATCAACTGCCGGCTCTGGAATCCTCCTGTTTACAGCAGTCCCCTTCCTGAAATGTTAACCCCCTTCCTTAATCCGCTGATTGGCAGATCACACTGATAGGCATTTTTTTCCAAGGATACCCACAGAAGACCCCTGTGATGGAGTAGTTTTAAACTTCAGAGTTTGAACCTCAGTTTATAAAATGAACACACACATATCTATATGAAAGGTAAAGCAAGCAGGAAAGCTAAGGTTTCTCTCTCACAACAGCAAACTCTTCTTCCTTAAGGTCCAGCTGGAGAGAGACCACAGCATGCTCCTGTTTCAGAAGGAACCCTGGGAAATGCCCTGATTTGGGAGGGTGGCAAAGTGAATTCCACCCCAAAGAGGGAAAAAATTCTCTGGAGTCAAACTATTATGGAAATATTTCTGCAGAAAAAAAAAAAGTGGAAGAGCTTGAAAAAGTTCTCAAATGGGAATTTCTCCTCCAACATGAAAACTCCAAAGTCTCTTTGTTCTGCCAGGAAGCTCACGAATGTACCTACAAAGTTTGGATACACATGATTGTGTCCATCCCGAAAAGTTCAAGCAGCTTCCAACAAGACTCCAAATTCTTCCCCTTTACTCCTCCACACCAGCTCTAGGGAGCCTCTTTCCTCTTCCATGGGAGCAAATGCCCAGGCCAGCGGAAAGGACTAACATGCAAAGGACTAACACTGTAATAAACTCAGGCATTGCAACCACAAAAGGTTTCAGAAAGTCTCAAAGGACTTGCATTTTCCTGAGCTGGAGCTAAGAAGACTGTGATTTCCTAAGTACCAAAAAAAAAGTTTTGGGGAAGATTCAGGGTTCTGTTCTAGTCTCTGTTATTGTTTAATCATGAAAATTTGGTCATTTACTCTCATGATTTCTGCTTCGCAGGAAAAACTAATTCCAGAGATAAAGGAATAATATTTCTAAGCAATATATAACAGCAGCCTCATATTTTTCCATTAAGATGGGTCACAGAGGAGGGCTGCTTACACACGCGAGCAGGCTCTGATGTGGTGTTAACTCTCTTGTCTCTATTCAGGTCCCACACAGGGAACAGCCAGCATTCCATGTGGAACACAGCCAACCTGGGCAACTGTCACCAGAAAAAATACATCTGCACAGATCAAGGGCAAAACGAGGTGACAATCTGTCAGCACCAAGATATCGCCCTGCCACAGGTGAGGAGAGAGACTCCGGCTTCCTTAACCACCAATGGGAAAGCGGAATCCTTGCTCAGTGTTGCGAGGACCTCAGTGATGCAGGAGCTTACAGAGCTGGAGAAGCAGATCGAAATCATCAAGCAGGAGTTGCAGCTGGCCATGGACAGGAAATCAGAGCTGGAAGAGTATCAGAGGACAAATAGGACTGCAGAGCCCTAGGCCAGCACACCTGGGCCCTTCCACCTTTTCTTCCTTTCTCTCCTTCCTCTGTAAAATTTGTAACACAGTTTTGTAACCCCAGGAAGAGGTGTGAAAATAAGCAGGCACTGTGCTCTTCATGGGAGCAGAATTGCAGCAGCCCACAGCCACTGCCACCCTCCTGAGTCCTCCTTTCACAAGTTTCTCATTCTCCTGGAAAACATCAGCCATTCCCAAGGGACTGGAGAGACAAGGAGCACCTGAACAGTGAGAGTTCCTCATTCCTCCAATTGACAGTACAGCAAAATTACCATTTTTTTAGCCCTTTCTGTGCATTAATCAAAAAAAAAGATTGAAAAAAAAAAGAGAAGAAAATGTAAACCGCTCATTGGAAGCATGTCCCTTGTTGGTACATTTTTGTTATTACCTATGGGTCTAGTCTCTGTTCCTGTGAGAGCTCCTCATGGATGCCTCATTATGCCAGGTGCTAGTTCTGTGTTTGCCGTCCCTTCCCTCCTGGCACAGGCTCACAACCCAAGTTCCTGGTGGCAAACACCATTCCCTCAGCTCTGTCAGCACAAATGCAGATGTGGCTGCTCTGAGACTGCACTGAAGGAACTCACCCAGCTTAAAAATAACTCGGCAAAAACCAAACCACCACCTCTGTCTGTTTCTGAGCCCAAGCTTGGCTTCCACTCCACTCAGGGAGAAGCCATGAAAACAGCTTCCAGAGGTATGAAGGGATGGATTCACAGTGGCACAGAGCACGGAAAAGGGGAAGGGAGCGGTGGCAGTACTGTAAATCAGTGTTTACCTCAAATAGTGAAGTGTTTTGCCAGTGTGAAACTACATCCTTAATATTCTCTGTCTTCAGTTGACAGTAAGGTTCTCACAGACGAGGTGACATAAAGGGGATCTATTTCATTATTCATTCCATCAAAGTCAAAGGGAGTCACCAAAGCCTCCCTACGGATGAAGAATAAAGAGTTGTGGTTTCAAACACAATGTACCAAGTGGAGCCCTCTCCCACCTGGGTGGTGGGTAGAAGGGAAGGATGGGTAAGCTGTTGAACATCTGAATAAACAACTGCATCAACCCTACTGTGTTTTCTAAATAGCGTTTCTATAAATTTTTAAACATTTCCCAACACATCCCATATTATAGAGAAAATGTGTGTAACACCGTCAGAATTAACTCTGGTCTCCAAGGTAAGTTTTACCCTCCTTGTGTCTCTCACCGCCTGCATGAATCTTGCCTGGGGTGATGTTCTTGTTGCACTGCAGACAGATCCGAAACTGTATTTTGGGGTCTGACAAAGACATTCGACTGTTTTGCACTTTTAACCTTTGAAAAACACCTTGCAAATGAAAAGTTCTGTGTGAACCACTGAGAGCTGATCACAGACCCAATCAGCCTCATCAAGAGTTCAGATTCTATTCCCTGCTCACTCCTTGGCCTCTGCTTTTGGGCAGCAAGTGTCTCCACACCTTTTAATAGTCAGTAACACAGGAAAGAGAAATTGGAACATAACAACAGGAAAGTGGGATCCACATCCCTGCACATTGGATAGGTCTAAGAGACATAGAATGTCCCTGCTTTCCTTGCTCCTGACAAGCCAGATGGGCTGGCCACTGAGGTTGCTTTTGTTGCCTTCCCCTCCCCCACTCCTTTAGAAAATCAGCTTTCAAGGAAGAGCTTTTTATTTGTGTAGCATTTGGTACCTTACAACCTCCAATATGACTTCGTTAGAAAAGATGAACATTGTTCTCTTCATAAAAACACTAGGGAACATGTATTTCAGTCTAATATGATAAGCATTTTTATCAAGTTTTTTGTGTCCTTACCTTCACATGAATGAGACCAGAGATTTCTTTTTAAAAAAAAGTAATTGAAAATGTTAATGATACCACAAACAAAAATGTATGTTTGGCTTCAAACTTCCAACCCAAACACCCAAACATCAAAAAAATCAACCTTCATTTAAAACCAAAAATCTAAGTCTAAGAATGTCCACCACCTAATAATTAATGTTAAGCAAGTATCTTTATTTCTGGTGGATGCCTGAGGGGCTCCTGTGATGTGTGGAATGAACCCCACAACTCATGGAGAGTTATAAGGGAGGTAGGTACGTTTACTACAGCGCTGGGGACAAAAGGGGATAACTCCTCCTTATTTCACCCACTGAGAGACATAGCAAGCAGGGTTATATGCACCTATACACATTCATGACTAACTTATGCATATACAGTACATTTCCAGAATAGGTGTTACATATTACAATTAGTTCTGAGAAATTATTAGCACAGGTCCTCTCCCCATCTCTGCCCAATCTCCACCCCTCCGGAGGTCTTTGAGGGGTCTTTGGGGATGAGGGCTGAAGTCTCCTTCGCTATGTAATTTTCATCTTTAGCCAAAAAGCTGAGTTTACAGAGACCAGCAAAAACCGCAGGCTGGACCAATCTTGGTTTTGTCCTTTGGTTGTCAAAACTTGCCTATTATCCAGCTCTTGTTCTGCCTTATCTACGCTACCAAATTATATACTGCTTAGTTCTAAATTCCTTAAATTTTTACATTAGCACTACTTCTGCTTAGCTCTACAAAGTTCATGTTAACCTTTCCTTTCCTTTTCGAACTCACTCATGTCAAATGCAGAACAGAGGTTGCTCCCAATTACTGCAGCAGTAACTAGAAACATTTTGGGAGAAGATCCAAGTTATTGCTGCCCAACAGATACATGTTATTTTCTTACTCAGCTATTGCTCCAGCCTGATCCCCTAGGAGACAGAAAGGACTGATGTAGCTTTCTATGGGATGGAGAATATCATAGACATGTTAGTGACGTGTCACAGGGGAGGATTTGCAATTACAGAAGGTGAACTGGAGACTGGAGATGAGACTTTTTCTTTGTCGTCTGAGACACAGAATTTACAGAGATTTTTGGTAATACTTGTGAATCCTTTACTTCTTTTACCCCCACATGTCTAGTCCTGATAAGCTTTTAATTATTTCAGTAATTTCCACTCAATCTGGCAAATAGACCATCTAAAATTTTCACTGTTTGTCAGTGTATAAATTATAAGCACAGAGAGAAATTTAGTCATGTCCAAAATGAGCTTGAAATAAACTGTTATTTCCAAAGAAAAAAAAACACTATCATTTTTCTTGGTAAGGAAAGGGAAAATAGCAGTTTCCAAACCTCATCTGCGAAAACAATCCAGATTGCTTCAAGTATCTCCCTTCCATGATCAGAGTGATCCAAACATGATCAGCATACAAAGTTTCAAGCTTGATTTCAGTAGAAAGGTGATGCAACTTATTGACTGGGAAAGGACCAGGGGGCTTTGCACCTCTACAAGGGCTGTTTAGTTCCAATGATTGTTCACAGCTGTAAAAGGAAGTCTGCTGTTGTAGCAAAGCTGTCTGAAGACACAGACAGTTTGTTGTTGACCCTGGTCCTGATTTTGATGAACAAGCACTTATTTGTACCTCAAAATCTACCAGGAGCATTAACACACAGCTCTTTCTCTAACATGAAGCCACAAACTGTAGTCCGGGGAGCAAATTCCAATTAAAGGGGAGATGGTCCTACTTTCATTTCTCCTAAAAGCACTTGCACCACATGGAAGCTCTCGGCATCTCAGCTTCCCCTGGATCACATATTCCTTTTCACTTTTCAGGATTCATAGTAATTTACACGGTTTTATTCATATATTCTTAATGTTTTCAGGAAGACAAGAATGCATACTGTAAGACAGTCTATTTCAAATTCTTTTCACTTTACTCTTTTTTCTATTGTTTCCTATGGTGAATACAGGAAAATAGTACAGATCTCATGATTCAGGGAAGAGATGCACATGCGACAAACCTCTGACAGGTGCACCTTCAAGAAAACTAAGTTTACAGTAAAAACACTATATCCTGTGAAGGAATGTTGCAAACAAATGACTCTACATTTTCCTTTTAGGCACAGCCTTCCAATACAGCCTCCAACCAAAGGGAGCATAGAGACTACAACCCAAGCCACATTCTTCCACAAAATTCCCATGTCAAAACAACTGCACAAATAATCCAGTACCTTGGCCCTTCTGTTGTGTCAGGAATAAGATACTGGAATTACAGCCAAAAGGACCAAACTTCGTTTTAGTCAAGCATATTTTGAAAGCAGAGGAAGGAAGAAGTGTCTCCAGAAGCTTAAAACCTGTGAAAAATGTTTCCACTAACTGAACAAAGGACAGGAGCACAAGCAGATCCTACCACAGGGCAAGAAAACCAGAAAAACAACCCAAACAACAGCTTTAGTTAGGTTTTGTGTATAAAAAAGATTCACCTTCGTGGCAAAGCTGCAACAAAAGAATCTAAAAATCCTGTTCTGATAAGGACGATGAGAGTGATACCTGAGCCTAGAGGAAGGTGCCCATATCAACCAGGCATCATCAGTGGAATGCTATTTTCAAAAGATTCTCCAACATCTTACATTTCTCCTCTTCTGGGTATTAAGATGTGTGTTTGCCTTTGGGGCTAGGGAGGATGTTTACTAATGTACCAGCCCTCAGAGGTTCTTGCCCTTCCTCATGAAGATACATGCCTAAGGAGTCACTCCACTAAGTCCACAGATTCGGTTATTTGGCCTGTATTTGGCCTGTTAACTGGGAAGCTATTCACTCTCAGCAGCACTGCCATACCTTGATGGAATGTAATTAACATCTAAAGCAAACTCCTCAAACAAAGGTCTCACTAATCTCTGCTGCACCACAGCCAGCTTCCATGCCATCAAGGTAGGACTTTAAGGTAGATGTTCCCAACTTGGCAGTGTGATAGTTGACAGATGGGAAATTTCCTCTCAGGCACAAAGAATCCACAAAAAGCAAGGGCAAGAACAAAAGGAAAGGGGCAAAAAAAGAACCAAGATCCAGAATCTGTTTCTTTCTACACTCTAAACACCTTTCCCAGAAGACACTGCAGATCAGCTGACAGAAGCTGTGACTGCCCCACAGGCTGCAGTCACAGGAAGTGAAGGACACAGGGTGGTAAGCGTAGACAGCGACTTCCTGTCACACTCTGTCACGCCAGGGGAAGATGTATATCAGCCGATGTAGATCCTGTGGAAGTCGTTGGCACCGAAAGCAGCATTGCACTTGGGGCACTTGCGCTGCCGGGTGTCATACCGTGTCTTCACACACTCGAAGCAGAAGACATGGAAACACTTTGTGAGCACAGCATCCTTCTTGCGCATGTTACAGCATGGGCACGTCAGCCGGGCCTGCAGGACACAAACGTCACTGTGAGGGACCAGGGCTGGACTGCACATGTTAAAAGACGACTGACAGTGAAGGTCCTTCCACTCCTCAGAAACATGATGGGGTCTCTTCAATGCCATGGTACAGACAAGAGACGTCAAATACTGAAAGTGTGTCTACAGAGCCTTTTGACTAAAGTAGAGAGAGAAGCTGACAGAAACAGCTACTCACCTTGTAATCCTTGATTTCCTCCATCAGTATCTCATCACAGTTGGGAACCATGTCAGGTTTCTTTGTGGTCTCCAGCTTCCTGCGCAACCTAGAAATGTCTTCCTGCATAAAAATGAGAGATCAAATGAGTGAGCAACACATTCTCCGTCACAGCTTCCTAAGGGACCAAGGAGACCATGCACCTGGCTAAAGTCATGACACTCATATACTTTCATCCCCAATAATCAAACAGACAACATTCATCCCCTGATGCCACAAGAATTGTCAGTTATCACTGGACAAAACCTGAGAGAGACAAGACCTGAGGAAGCTGAAATCAAGAAATAAAACCGTACACCAGAAGAGTAGTGTAGTTGAAACACCCTTCAAGCTCAATGTATAAGGAGATAGACACTAATGCAGAGAGATATTGAAGGACTGTGCATAGGATACATACCTCAGCCCTTTTGAAGTTGAACATCTCTTTCTCTCTAGTTACTCTGTTTTCCACAATTTCCTCCTGAAAGTCATGTAACTTCTTCTGGGCCAGCTCTAGCTGGGCTTTCAGATCATCTGCAAGCTGGGCTGCATCCATGGCCTGAGAAAGAAAACCAGTATAGAAGCACCAAACACGGAAAAACAGCTCTACTGATTTCTACATAATTTCAACTGCAAAATACCTTATCATTAACAAAGTCTAATCATTTAGCTTCAAGATCTCTCTTCAGCAGAGTCAAATTCTGTCACAATGCAAAGCATGTCACTTAGGAAAAAATACTAATGACCACATAGGTCTCCTCTTCAAGTATTTTCAGCCTTCCAGCTTCCACATGTTCTCTACCAATTATTCAGAGGCAGTTCAAAAGCAGAACTAGACATAAATGCATGGTAAGTATTTTTAATCATTCTCTCTCTTTTCAGCAGTTCTCCTATAACCTTCTAATCAAGTTCCCTTAATACCAGAGACTGTCATATTAAGCACAAGTGACTGTGCTGAATTCCCTCCAGCTCCTCTCACAGTGGTATTTCTGCTTTCCTTTCTGCCTGCTTTAATGTCATTCCTGCATTTCTACTAAAACTTTTAACGACAAAGGCAGCATCAATTATGAGACTTAGTCTTGTTTTACTGGTAAGAGACCTGCTTTATTGATCTCAGGCATTTATTAAAAGTCATTCCCCAGCCGTATTTCTCTTTTACTTATTCCATCTTTCCTATAAAAACTTTGACCCCAGTTAACTTCATCTGGCTGCTGCCTCTTCTTCCATGATAGGTTTCCTATAAAGGCACTCCACTTCAACTCCCTAATCAGGCTTTCAGAGAAACACACACGACTTGCTCCTCCTTATCAAAGGAAACATCAGTCTACAGTATTTGAATGAGAACTGACTCCTCAGCCTTCTGGTATACTCATCTAAACCAGGGAATACCAGGTTCTGTAATACCAGTGAGAGCTCAGAGCATTCTGTGCCTCTTGCAAGGCAAAGCCATCACTCACCTTGCGTTTATTCATTTCCAGGGCCTGTGTTCGCAGACCTAACTCCTTCTCTCCTGTGCCAATACTGCTCTGCAGTAAGTGTTCCTTCTCCTCCAGCTTACGTACAACCTGCAGTTGGGCATCCACCTTGGAAAGGGAGAGAGAAGGTACAGAAGGAATGAAATGCATGTTCTGTGGGTCTACAGAGCTGTCATTAAAGCTGCGGGCTAAAACTACCCCTGTCTTCCCAGCACCAAGGAGCTTCAACTTGTCTTTTCCTCCCTCAACAGCCATACTAGCAGTCTAAGGGCTGTATCCAGATCTCTTTGGTGAATACTTTAAAACTTAGCAGTCAAATATTCACAACAAAGATGTCTTACTTTTTGGATAGTGACTTAAAGAATTGCTGCCAGGCAGTGAACAGTTTCACCTTGGTTCCAAGGATGGCAGAACACAGAATCATAAAATGGTTTGGATTGCAAGAGACGTTAAATATAATCTAATTTGGTCCCCCCTGCCATGGGCAGGATGACCTTCTACTAGACCAAAGCCCTGTCCAACCTGGCCTTNATACCGTGTCTTCACACACTCGAAGCAGAAGACATGGAAACACTTTGTGAGCACAGCATCCTTCTTGCGCATGTTACAGCATGGGCACGTCAGCCGGGCCTGCAGGACACAAACGTCACTGTGAGGGACCAGGGCTGGACTGCACATGTTAAAAGACGACTGACAGTGAAGGTCCTTCCACTCCTCAGAAACATGATGGGGTCTCTTCAATGCCATGGTACAGACAAGAGACGTCAAATACTGAAAGTGTGTCTACAGAGCCTTTTGACTAAAGTAGAGAGAGAAGCTGACAGAAACAGCTACTCACCTTGTAATCCTTGATTTCCTCCATCAGTATCTCATCACAGTTGGGAACCATGTCAGGTTTCTTTGTGGTCTCCAGCTTCCTGCGCAACCTAGAAATGTCTTCCTGCATAAAAATGAGAGATCAAATGAGTGAGCAACACATTCTCCGTCACAGCTTCCTAAGGGACCAAGGAGACCATGCACCTGGCTAAAGTCATGACACTCATATACTTTCATCCCCAATAATCAAACAGACAACATTCATCCCCTGATGCCACAAGAATTGTCAGTTATCACTGGACAAAACCTGAGAGAGACAAGACCTGAGGAAGCTGAAATCAAGAAATAAAACCGTACACCAGAAGAGTAGTGTAGTTGAAACACCCTTCAAGCTCAATGTATAAGGAGATAGACACTAATGCAGAGAGATATTGAAGGACTGTGCATAGGATACATACCTCAGCCCTTTTGAAGTTGAACATCTCTTTCTCTCTAGTTACTCTGTTTTCCACAATTTCCTCCTGAAAGTCATGTAACTTCTTCTGGGCCAGCTCTAGCTGGGCTTTCAGATCATCTGCAAGCTGGGCTGCATCCATGGCCTGAGAAAGAAAACCAGTATAGAAGCACCAAACACGGAAAAACAGCTCTACTGATTTCTACATAATTTCAACTGCAAAATACCTTATCATTAACAAAGTCTAATCATTTAGCTTCAAGATCTCTCTTCAGCAGAGTCAAATTCTGTCACAATGCAAAGCATGTCACTTAGGAAAAAATACTAATGACCACATAGGTCTCCTCTTCAAGTATTTTCAGCCTTCCAGCTTCCACATGTTCTCTACCAATTATTCAGAGGCAGTTCAAAAGCAGAACTAGACATAAATGCATGGTAAGTATTTTTAATCATTCTCTCTCTTTTCAGCAGTTCTCCTATAACCTTCTAATCAAGTTCCCTTAATACCAGAGACTGTCATATTAAGCACAAGTGACTGTGCTGAATTCCCTCCAGCTCCTCTCACAGTGGTATTTCTGCTTTCCTTTCTGCCTGCTTTAATGTCATTCCTGCATTTCTACTAAAACTTTTAACGACAAAGGCAGCATCAATTATGAGACTTAGTCTTGTTTTACTGGTAAGAGACCTGCTTTATTGATCTCAGGCATTTATTAAAAGTCATTCCCCAGCCGTATTTCTCTTTTACTTATTCCATCTTTCCTATAAAAACTTTGACCCCAGTTAACTTCATCTGGCTGCTGCCTCTTCTTCCATGATAGGTTTCCTATAAAGGCACTCCACTTCAACTCCCTAATCAGGCTTTCAGAGAAACACACACGACTTGCTCCTCCTTATCAAAGGAAACATCAGTCTACAGTATTTGAATGAGAACTGACTCCTCAGCCTTCTGGTATACTCATCTAAACCAGGGAATACCAGGTTCTGTAATACCAGTGAGAGCTCAGAGCATTCTGTGCCTCTTGCAAGGCAAAGCCATCACTCACCTTGCGTTTATTCATTTCCAGGGCCTGTGTTCGCAGACCTAACTCCTTCTCTCCTGTGCCAATACTGCTCTGCAGTAAGTGTTCCTTCTCCTCCAGCTTACGTACAACCTGCAGTTGGGCATCCACCTTGGAAAGGGAGAGAGAAGGTACAGAAGGAATGAAATGCATGTTCTGTGGGTCTACAGAGCTGTCATTAAAGCTGCGGGCTAAAACTACCCCTGTCTTCCCAGCACCAAGGAGCTTCAACTTGTCTTTTCCTCCCTCAACAGCCATACTAGCAGTCTAAGGGCTGTATCCAGATCTCTTTGGTGAATACTTTAAAACTTAGCAGTCAAATATTCACAACAAAGATGTCTTACTTTTTGGATAGTGACTTAAAGAATTGCTGCCAGGCAGTGAACAGTTTCACCTTGGTTCCAAGGATGGCAGAACACAGAATCATAAAATGGTTTGGATTGCAAGAGACGTTAAATATAATCTAATTTGGTCCCCCCTGCCATGGGCAGGATGACCTTCTACTAGACCAAAGCCCTGTCCAACCTGGCCTTGAACACTTCCAAGGACAGGGCATCTGCAATCTCTCTAGGAAAGCTGTGCCAGTGCCTCACCACCCTCTGCGTAAAGAATTTCTTCCTCACATCTAATCTAAATGTCGGAGTCCAGGATATCTGGACTACACCTCAAATTGCCCTGGAGGGTCTGGGACCNCCTCTACATCTAAACTTCCCTTTCACCTTAAAACCCTTGCTCCTTGTCCTGTCACTAACTGCTCACATAAAAGGTCTCTTTCCCTCTTTTTTCTAAAAGCCTCCTTCAGGTACTGGAAGGCTGCAATGAGGTCTCCCCAGAGACTCCTCTAAGCTGAACAACCCCACCTCTCTCAGCCTGTCCTCAGAGCAGAGGTGCTCATTCCTTCTGATCATCTTTGTGGCCTCCTTTGGACCCACTCCAACAGGTCCATGTCTTTTTTGTACTGAGGACCCCAGAGCTGGATGCAGCACTCCAGGTGAGGTCTCATGAGAGCAAAATGGAGGGCCAGAATCACCTTGGATCTGGCTGCCCAAACTGCTGGTGATGCAGTATGCAGTTGGCTTTCTGTGCTGCCAGCACACATTGCCAGGTCATGCCCAGCCTCTCATCTACCAGCAATCCCAAGTCCTTCTCCACAGGACTCTTCTCAATGACTTCTTCTCCCAGACTATACATGCGTTCATGTCTGAGATAATTCTAACTGAACCATGGTTTTCCAGCTCCTCCTGCTTGTTTCCAAAATATATAGGTACAGGTAGAATATAAACCTAGAAGAACCATTACAACAGGAAAAGGACTTTCCACTTTCCTTCTCCCATCTGCCCTCCACAGCAATGAACCTGTAGGACATTTCACACTCACACATCAGTCTCAGTTTCCTACCAAGGTTCCTTTGAAGTCTGATGCACCACTCCTAGGCCGATCAGGGGAACATTCCCTCCTGTACTGATTTTAGTGGGGATACAGCTAATTCTTTTCATAGCAGCTCACATGCTGCTGTATTTTGCACTTGGGAGTAAAACAGTGTCAATAACACACTACTGTTCTAGCTATTGCTCAGAAGTACTTACACAGCACCAAGAAGCTGAGAATTCTGTGTCTCATGCTGCCCACTAGCAAATAGGCTGAGGGTGACAAGAAGCTGGGATGTCACACAGTCAAAGCAGCTGATGCAGCTGCCCCAATGAGTATCCCAAATCATATGATGCTGTGCTTAGCAATAAAAGCTGGTGGAAAGGAGGAGGTGGGAGGATGTTCAGAGCTTTGGCGTTTATTGAGCCCTGCTCTCCTAGAGATGGCTGAAATCCTGCCTGCCATAGCAAGTTGTGCATTAATATTTTTGTGCTTTGCTTGTGTTTCCATTAACTGTTGAACTGCTTTTAACTCACCCATTTTCTCACTTTTTCTCTTCTGATTCTCTCCTCTAGCCCACAGTGGGGGAGTGAGCCTACCAGAGATAACCTCTAACACCTCTACCCTTCCCCACCAGTCACCTCTCCTTTTCCCAGGTTACCTGTGTTTTCAGTGTCAAAACTTGGTCTGCCAGCTCCTCCTTCTCCTCTTTCAGTAGCTTGTGGATCTGGTTGGACTTGATGCGTTCTGACATCAACTTGAAGTTGGCATCATCCTTCTCCCGCAGCTGCTGCATCAGACGGATGTTCTGCTCTTGCATGTCTTCAAAGGCTTGGCCTGTGACATCCATTTCAGACAGCAGGGCCTCCTCCTCCTGCAAACAATCACAGGCTCTGGCAAAACTGTCTCCTGGACCCCCTACAGTGACCCTGAACATTTTACCCAGCATGGGTGAAGGAAGATGTTGCAATATCAGAGAACAGTATCTTTCCAACAAACAGGAAAAGATGATCCTTAAAAATCTGCATCACAGCAGAGATACTCTGAATTCAAAGGTGTATAACAGTGACAGTCATCTGCACAAACATTTAGAGACTGAGGCTTGTCTGCTGGCAGAATCGGCTGTGGCACAGTTGTTGCCAGAGCCAGGCAGAAGCCAAGTTCCAACTTCCAGCAGCTAGATGAAGAGCCAAGATACACCAGGCCAGGAATTCTACATGTGGATCACTTGACAGCTTCCAACTAACAGGCTGCCAAGGCCCTTTAACTTACTTTGGCCACTTCAACATTAAAGAAGTAAGTGACAAGACAGAACCATTCTGTTCTGTAATAAAAATAACCTGAATTCTAAAAAAGTATATGGCAAGTCACTGGCTCGCCTCTCTCACTGGATTAAGCCCCTTTTTTATAGAAGGCAAGTACCAGTATCATGCAAACATATTCACTATATGACCTTGTACAGACAATAACTTTTTAAAAGAAATTTTAACCTCCTCCCTCAATGGCTGATTTAGTCATTTCTCCTCTGTGCTCTTCACCAAGGAAACATTCTTATTTAATGTTTGTTTATTTAACGTTTAGTTGTTATTAAACATTCCCCACCATCGCCTGCCATGAGGTTTGTGACATACCACAGTTGTGGGTTTTTTGATAGTTGTTGTTGGGTTTTTTCCTTGTCCATTTTTTCCCTTCCATAAACAAGGGTCAAATTCACATCTCTGGCCCATACAGAGAGAGAAATTCCTTCTCTCAGGTAATCTTCCTGGCTGTAACCCAAAGGCAGTTCCTTTGCAAGTGCTCCAGCTGAAACAGAACTCATCAGAAACTTCTTACCTGCTTAGCCATGGCTAGTTTCTTCTGCAAATACTCAATTTGTTCCTCCACTGCCCGGATCTTGCGGAGGGCATCCTCATCAGCCATCTTTTTACTCTCCTTTTTTTCCTTGTCTTCCAATTCTTTGACCCTCTGCCTCAGTTCTTCCAGCTACAGAAAGGACAAACCAGAAATGACACTTAACACAAAGATGTTGCCTGAATATTGTTAAGAACCTGTTTTCCCTAAAATTCACTGAAGAAACTGCCTTCAAAGCATGGGAAAAGAAAACCCATGTCATTTTGACAGGGCAGTGTGTTACTGGCAGATGGAGCACTGAGAGACTGGCTGGAAGCCCAAGATCTTGATTTCAAAACCTTTGAAAATTCCATAGAATCTTTTATCAGAGCACAAACATCAGTCTCTTGCAGTTGTGTATGTAATGGTACATGGACAGAGAGCATCTGCGCCTTTAGGGGCATCTAGTCAAAGACCATTTTCAATACAGAAAGAGATAATAAGAAAATGAGAAAAACAAAACACACAGAGACACAAACCATCATAAGGGAGGCAGTGATGAGAAGAAAACCTGGTCAGTCACACTAAATGATGAGAGCACGTGAGACTGTGAGGATGTTTATTCCAAGAAGATTATGTGACTGTGTGGGGAAGGTGGAAACCAAAACCAAAATATGTAGAGACACAGACCTGACAAACATGAAGACAAAGAGATGAATCAAACCTTCCCAGTCACAATAGTTGATAGGCTTCCAAGAAACTACAGGCACCACTTCAAGGAAAATCAGCTTGGACTTTGTAACTGGTAAGACTGTAAACCAGAGCTGGATCCTGAACTGGGAGGGCTGTGGGAATCAACAGAGCTATCCAAACCCAGGAGTGATGTGCAGGGAAAGGGAGAGCAAGGATGAACAGATTGAAGTTACACAGAGAAGTGTATAAAAGGAGTCAGTCACATGTAAAACATGGGCAGTCACTACACCTGTCTGGCTCAGCCCTGCACACGATCACTGCAGCCTGTCTTGTCTACATTCTTGTATTTTTTCATTAGATATTTTTTTTAACTATCTCTGTGTAATTAACTCTTTACCCCATCTATATATGTGCGGTACAGAGTAAGTGATGGCTACAGGTGAGATCTCCTTGAGAAGAAAGTAAAAGGGGCCTGGAATCACACAGGGACATGTGTGCTTGTGAACCTGGAGATTGTTGGGTGTGTGCCTGCATGAGTGACATTCTGCACCTACCAGCTGAAGAGGAAGAGACTTATCTATGCTTTTATTTTACAAGTCCTGTATGTACAAGATGCTGAAGGCAGCATCTGGTCTGCAGGAGTCTGACTGGCTCTGTCTGTGTTTCTCTGGGACATGCTCAGCTCCACTACTACCTGAATCTGGAACTGAGAAAGTGGGAATCATGTCTCTCAGCCAGGGCAAAGGGTTCATCCTTTTCCTTCCTCCCTGTTCATCTCCAGATCGTTACAATCTCTCTTCTAAGTGATAAGGCTGAGAAGACACACACATCTTTAGTTTTGATGTGAGAAACAACACAATTCTGGTGCACAGTATCTGAAAATAAGTTTTAGGGAACACACTGGAGAGAAAAGAAAGAGAAATTAGATTTACCTCAGCTTTTGCCTTCTTCTCAGCTGCCATGAGCTGCACTTTGTCTCTCTGCTCCTTGGGGGCAGAGCGGTACATATCTAGCAGCAGCTTCATCTCCTTCTGGCTCTCCTGGGCCTTCCTGTGGACAGGGAGATAGACAATTGTGGAAACGCAGCAGGAAATCCATGCTGTTACAAAACCAGTGTGAGAGTCTGAGCAATATTCTCTCTGTCTCCCAAGTGGATATTAGTCATCCTTGGCTCATCTTACCCTGCAAACGTAAAACAGCCAAGGAGTACAGTCTGGAAAAGAAACACATCCATGCACATGGGTTGAAAAGTTAAGAGAAGTGGGGTGGAGAGGAAGCATGTTCTCCTATAGTAAGCAACACACTATCCACCTCTGCTTTGGTAATGACCCAGGAGATGGAAGACTGCTGTGTCCTTTATTAATAACATGCTGCTGTAAAGTTTTACACAATTGTTATGACAGCAACAAATAGATATTACTTGATCCACACCCTGAAGTATTTGGTTTGGTAATTCATGCTTTAGGCTGTTGTAGGAGAAACATTATCACATTGATCAAATCCCAACCAGGTACAGAAGATGCCAGAAAACCCTCCCTTCACTTCAGTGACACTTATCTCGTAGGAGCAGGCTACAGTGTATCTCACACAAACATCCCAGTTTGGGGACTGCTCAAGCAGGAAAGGGAGGGACAACTCTTACTTGAGTTCAGCCTTCAGCTGCTTGATCACTTCAGTCTCCTTCTTTCTTCCATCTTCATGTTTCCCTTTCTCCTTCTCTTTGGACTCTCTCTCTTTCTCAGACTCCTTCTGCTTCTGCTTTTCCCGCTCTCGTTCCTTTTCCTTTTCTTTCTCTTTTTCTCGCTCCCTCTCTTTCTCCTTTTCCTTCTCTCGTTCCCTTTCCCTCTCCCGCCTCTCTCGCTCCCGTTCCTCTTCATCTCTTCTAGCCTTCATTTCATTAACATCTTCCGAAGCAGCCTTAGGGAGAGACGCTTGGGCAGAAGGATCATCAGGCTCCTGCTTGATCTCTGGAGGTTCCTCCTTTGTGTCTTCAGTGCTGGACTGGGACTGTAAGAGAGCACTACCACTGCGAGAGCGGATCTGTCACAGAACAGCATGAAAGATGACACAGAAGAAAACAAATCATCAAGTTCTTGGCCAGAAATCTACTGTATCCCCTTTTCCCTTGTGTTCCCAAATCCATGCTTCCATGCCCATTTTGTAACTGCTATTACTTTTCATGGAGCACTACGCAGCTACAAAGGAAGACCATTTATTTGGTAACAGAAGGCAGAAGAGTGTAGAGCTCCCCTGAAAATCATACGGCATCCTGCCCACCATATCAAAGAAGTTGATAGTGCAGGCAAGGGCGACAGCATTCCCCTTTCTCCTAAGCACTTTCTCCTCCTTCCTGGCATTTCCTGTTGTGATACCTTGCTCAAGTCAGACTGGGCCTCTCTGAGCTTGCGCTTGTATCTCAACACCTCTCCTTTCAGCTGGTGGTTGTGATTTTGGAGGCTGCTGATGAGATGACGCATCTCCCGGTTAATCGGGCCTACAAGGACAGAAAAACAACTGTAACAAACCACCTCTGTGGTCAGCTTCCTGCCAGGACTTCTGTGGAGGTGGAGAATGAGCTAAGTGTCAGCCGAAATAAGAATTAACATTCTACCACACAAGAAAGCAAAAGAACAGATTTGCAAAAACAAGCCATGCCACTTCTACATGCAACTATAGGTCCCTGCAATTTCACAGTCCTAATTTCCTATTAGCATTACTTCTTTCCCACCATAAGGGAAATGTGTTATGTTACAAAAAACCTTTATGATTTAAATGCCATTTTAGAAATAACTTCTTTATTTCCTCTGATGGAATTTGAAAATTCCTGCTTTCTTACCCACACTGTCATTCCAGACTTGTAAATAAACCCTCCCCCTTCCAAGAATTTTTAACAATGCAAAATCACCTACCATAAACAAAATAATTAGCAAAATATATGTATTATACAGCATCTAAAAGGAAGTCAGATAACATGGAACTGGCCTCTCAATAAAACACATGAAGAGCTTTGTGGTTTTTTAACTTAAAGAGACCTGCCAGAACAAGTACTGAAAAATAACAAGGAATCGACCTGGGAGTTTTGCTGCACTGTGGCCTCAAATGGGCATTGTGGGGTAGGTGGTGTTTGTTTTTAGGAACAGCAGAACAACACCATACCTGCTTGCTCATTGGCAGCAAGTGTCTGCTCAAACTCTATCCTCAGCATCTCATACTCCTTGCGGACTTGTGCCAGGGTGTCCTCCAGCTGAATCACCTCTGTGCGGAGCTTCTTGTGAAGGCTAACCTCGTCCCGCTGCGGAGTAAAAAGGCAACAGAACTTGGTGGTCTGAACCTGCTCTCTCACCTCATCAACAAAAGGTACTATGCCAGAAATGTAAATTCCCTGTGCATTCCCACAGCCACTCAGACTCAGCAGTGGGGGTCAGTGGGATGGCAGTGCTCTCTGGGCTGATGGAGCAGGGCTGTTACCTCGATTAGCTCCACCTGGCGCTGGTGTGTGGCACGGGTGCCATGAAGCAGCGTGCGGGCCTCATCCAGATGTGCCTTCAGCTGGAGACTCTCATTATACAAAACAGAAAATTGGGACTGCATGCAGCGATATTCTGGGGTCTCCTTCACAGCCTCCTCCACTGCTCGTCGCAGCTCAACCTCATTGGGACACAAGAAAATGCCATGAAAAGTAAAATTATCCCCTTGTCTTTGGTTTTTATTTCACAAGATAGAACAGTGAATCAAGCTACCACAAGCCAAGATTAAAGCAGAACTTTAACAGCATTGCTGTGAAGTAGGTGCAAGCAATATGCTTCAGTATCAATTTTAAAAGACTGTGCTTTCTCTACATGCACTAAGCTGTTTCTCTTGCTCAATTACATGACAAAATTTTTCACTCTTGGATCCCAAAATAGTTTCTCTCAAAGATACAAACTTGGAAAACACAGTACACCTTTTCAATGGATTTCCTGTAAACTGTAATCACCTAAATCAGTGAAGAAGGACACACAGAAAACTATGATAGAGAAACTGCATCTGCAAGTAGGCATTATGTTAGCCTTCTACCAGTAGAGAAATGAGAAAATAAGAGGCACAGAATCTGAATTTTCCTTGTAAAAAAAAAGTCAGCAAATGATTGTGACTACCAGCAGTGAAACAGACATATATACCTGAAGAGCTCAAGAGAAATTAAGAAAAAAAGTTGTAAGTTAAAGAGTGTTTCTTTCAAAACACTCATGTGGATAAACAGAACTTAAGAGGTGCCTTAACACAGTTCCTGCAACCAGATCTCTGAAACTTAGGTTATCGGGTCAGACATTTCTTATAGCAGCCTAACAGATGCCACTAATATTACCACTAAGACAACATTTGGATTATTCTCTCCATCATATACATATCTACTATAGAGTCACAGCTTTTCGTGTTATCACCTTTAAATCATCAGAAACTCATACACTGTTTGCTATCTATCCATTCTTCTACACCAGGAAAGACATAAATCCATTAACTATTTCAAGAGCCTCTCTCTCCTACACAAGTTCCCCAATTTTCCTGTTCTCTGGCTTCTCTTGCAGAAGATATGGGGAAGGTGGAAGGGGTGAAAAGAGTTTTAACTAGACATCATTAAAATGAACAGAAAAGATCAGAATGGAAAACAGGAACATTCCAACTTCCAACGACGACCACACGGTGTCACCAAAGCACTGAGCTGCAAGGGTAAGTCACAAACTTGCTACATTGTACCTTGCACAAAGTATAACACATCTAAAAGAGCAAGCACGGAATAGAATAGAGCTAACGAGTTTTTTCTGGAGATACAGGACGGCAAAGCAGAAGGCAGTCCATTACACAGAACACCTTCATCCTCAAACAGGTACAGATGTCTCACCTTGAGTTTTTCATTTTGTGTTGTTACTTCCTCAAGATCCTGGCGTAGTTCCTCCAATTCATTGAGGCGATTTCCAGCAAGCTCTTTATTCTCTTCCAGCTCTGCATTCATTTCCTCAAACTGTTTGGGATAGTGTTTGTAAATCTGTTAATGTCTCTCCTGAGGGTACTAATGAAGTAACTGTTTATGCAGTAACAGAAATTACAGATGTAAGAATCAAGTAACTGTACCAAGTGAGAGAAAGACTACTTCCACTAGGTCTGTTTCATAAGCAGGAAACTTGTACACAGACAAAATGGCTTGCCCAGAGTCACCCGTATTTGTGGCAAAGGATCTAAGATGATCTAAAATAAGTATCTAAATTCTGTTCCAATCTATGGCTCCATACACACGCTCTCCCTTATTCTTTCCCTTGCCCGCAGCCAATCCCCTGACATTACCTTGCGGGCATTAATGGTGATTGTGCCCCCATAGAGGCTGCTCCCAGCTCCATACACCTTGTAGCCTTTAGAGTTTACCTGCAAAAAAGGCAACAGCTTTCAAAACTCAAAATTAAATATTGCCAAGACCACCAATACAGCAAATCCAGGACCAAAGATGGTACACTACAGATTCACAGTTCTCGCAGCAAAGTACTGAAAGATGATGTCACACATCTCAAAACTATACCAATTTTCCTGGTTTACCTGCAAAGAGGTCAGTGCTTACCCGTTCCAGGACATCTGCTAAGTGGCGGTTCAGCCTCTGCTCCCTCTTGCGTATCTTGTCAATGTCCCACTGAAGGTCATCAATCATAGTCTCCAGAACAGACACACGGGATTCTGCTGTCTCCACTCTCTCTTGTAGCTTGGAGAACTGCAATCAAAAGTGTTTCAGCCAGCATACTGAACAGAATCAACTACTCCAGAGGCTGCTCAGTAATAACTTCCCTCTTACCATGTGCTTTTCGTCTTTTCCTGTGATGACAGACTTGATGAACTGTCCTCAATTTTACAATGTCCAAATCCCAAGACAGTAACAAAAATAAACAAAACTGAAAATGGAGAAAGAGCTAGCAGAATACGGAAGCAGCCACTTCAGCTTATTCCAAGGTGCTTTTTCTCTTTTCAATCCATAGGTTCATCTACTCTACAAAACACTGAAGTGCTTGGAGGTCTAACACTGAGCAAGACCAAGCATTAACACAGTTTTCAAAGGAACTGTGACCTTTGACTCTGAAACAAATACTGCCAATAATGTGAATTCCTTAACGACTGGGATCATCTTATAACTGATGTAATTACACTCTCCTCTGCTCTGTTTTCTTTTAATATTAAATCCATTCAACTCACTGATTTGTTATACTCTTCCCTTTACTGATGCAACAAGCAAATCAATCTGAATTATACAAAAAATCTATATACAGGTCTCCATAATAATAATAATCCTTTTCATAACTTTCAAACCATGTTGCTCCTGTCCGCCTCCAAGAAAATAACCTGTTTTCCAAGCTATGGTAATCACAAACTACGCTAAGCAGGACCCCAAAGCAGATTTCTTTTCCTCTCCTTTTTTTACCTCCTGAGACATGATACGATGCTTCTCCTGAAGAACATCAGCCAGCTCCTGCAACCGTCCATTTTCATGCGACAGGTAGGTGTTAAGCTCCAGCACCACTTCTTCCATCAATGAAATATCTGAAAGATGCACAAAGAAAAGCAAATTAATGGAAATCAAGGAAGATTGATTTAAACTCTTAAGCAGCAAAGAGCAAAAGAAGAAAACAGAAAGGGAAATTTCTGGATTTAACTCGTGTTTACAGGGCCTAATCTCCATCCACAGAGAGCTTTAACTTGCACTCACTAAGCAAAAGGCGCTGTAGTTCAACACGCTGCACTTTTCTGACCCAGTCACCATCTCCTGGTGTCAGAGAACACTCCAGCTGTGTCAGTACCAGCAATGGAGAACATACGCTTGTAAACCAGGAACACCCTAATGCAGGTCTCAAATTCACGCATAAACCTGTTGCTACAGGTGGCGTAAGATAACACACCAGGTGACAACCACAGCACCTGAATGAGAGTAAAGGCTCACACAGGAACACTGCCAACACTACTACAGTTTATGACTGGCAGCTAAGGACAGTAACACTGCCCTGAACCAACACTAGACTTGTCATAGCTCCTTTATCAGAGCACACAGAACACTTTGCACAGAAGGCAAACCAAGGATGAGCTGATATTCCACCGAAGTTTTCATGCAAGATCAAAATTTTAACCTTAAAATAACAAAGCTTTTTAGACAGTCATCTGAGTGTGAGTCTGCTACAGTAGTTTCCAGAAGCTTGTCATTTAGCTTTTTCATGCAGAATTCTGCTTTGTGTTAAAAACTGACAGACAGCTACAGAAAGCACACCAAGACATCAGATGGGTACTATTTTGATCAAAACTCAGTGGAAACTGGTTATTCCTATACCTTTTACTAAATTGCAAGTGAGAAGGAGTCCAACACCAGTCTGCAATGCTGATTTCACTTCTTCACTTGTAAGCATGAAGTCTTTCCATGATGGCTGAGGACAGCTGGGTGACATCACTCAACCATGTTCTGCAGCTTTCCAGGTGCATGAACACAGTGTTAGCAAACCCAAGCTTTTTCTTAGACCAACATGCTGGGCAGACCTCTCAGCATTCAAATTTAGAGGTACCTACAATACACTTCTAGCATATAGTCTTTTACTACAGTTTTAATAATGAGAGTTTAGGAAGTCATGCCAATTTATTCTAGAAAATAAATGAGCATGCAATGGACTTGGCCTTAATGTTTACAGTGCAGAATTGGGTGATGGCATATGAGCATTCTCGAACATCTTGGTCATACCTCCACTACTCAGCTTTTGAGACAGCACATCCACTTTCTCCTGCAGCTTGTCATACATTGTCACAATCTGGGCAACAGCACGCCGGGAGGACTCCACACGCTCCTGCAGCTGAGACTCTATCTCCTCACTGGTGCTGCTGGCCAGAGTTGCCAGGAAGGAGAATGCTGGCTCCAGTCCTTCTCCTGGGAACATAAAGAGGTGAAAGAAAGTAAATGCGAGGCAACATATCAGTTATCTGCAAAATCTCAGAAGAGCCTCTGTCACTCTTTAGAAAGGGACATCAACACTGTCCGCAGCTGAAATTCATGTTTCCCACTGTCCCCAAACAGGTGTCTCACCTCGTTCCCTCTCATCCTTGCGCTCCTGGTTACTGTCAGAGTCTGGTTCAGGTTCTGGTACCACCAGCGCTTTTCTTTCAGACAAAAGGTCTCCGAGACCTTGGTCCAGGTCAAAGCGTTTAAGGATGATGCGGATATTTTCATCAAACTGAATGATGGGAGAGGCAAGGCAAGACAAAGAATGGATATGAATAAAAGGAGTGCAGTGGAACAGAAGAGACAAGGGAACAGTGCACAAAAAGCAGCAAACCAACCTGATTCCAGTAGCGATTGATGATCAGCAGAGAGGCATCATCGGTGGCCTGCCGACGCTCCAGCTTCTCTATGTGCTCCCTCAGCTCATCCTCAATGGCCTGACGCTGGTCCAGCATCTCCGCCAGCTTTCTATTCTTGCTCTGCAGAGTCCGAATGTCCAGCTCCTCCTGCACACAGCATGTGGCACACAACACAGATCTCAGAACGGCCTGTACCCAACACAGTCACATTTTTGTTTCCAGGTGAGAAAAAGCAAGAGATTGAGTGGGGGTGTGCGAGGAGGACATACCGTTGAAGAAACACCACCAAGCTTAATGGTCTCCACTGTGGTCCCTGAATCTTCAACCCCTGGCTTCTTCTCCGGAGGCGCAGAAGGGCCGGGCTCTGCAGCTGCCCGTTTATTGCCAATTCCAGACATGGTGGCAAGAGCATACAGGTTCTCACCTTTTCCAAGTTCTTCCTGAACATTAAAGAACACTATTAAAAAAGCCCCAAGCACAAACCCACACGATTAACTCGATTTGGGCTCTTTAACACACTGATCCATCATGGTAACAAGATGCACAACACAGAACACATCATGTAACTCTTACAGTTTTGCAAAATACTTCAGGAGAGGAATTGGTGGAAAGTGGAAGGCTGGTGAGGAGGACTGTAAATCATCCAAGAACACTACAGCTGGGAATAATCCTGGATAGACTGGTGATCCTCTGGTATGGACCAAGTTTAACAGTGCCCACATCCATGCTAGTCCATGTTTCTCTGCCTGGAGAGAAACAGTTGCTACAGGGATCCCATGATTAGCCAGGTAATGGAAATAAATTTATTCTTTGTGTTCTAGGTGTGAGTTTGTGGCTGCGTATGTCAACTCACACATTCTGGCCATATACTAAATGGTAAAAGACACCAATAGAATCAGCATTTCAAATGGCAAGTTGAAGGGAACTGTTAAAATGGAAGCACTGTACCTTATCACATTCTTTGTAAAAAAATCTTCATGGATGATCAGTCACTACTTTTCTGCATTAACAAAAATTATTAGGGTTAGATTTTAACGAACAGCTGAGACTGTGTATTATGGAATGTATCATCTTAAGGGCAATTACGCTGCACCTACAGGATAATAGGGAGATAAGATCTAGTCAACATGGATTCACGAAAGGTTGGTTCTGCCTGACCAACCCAACTTCCTTTTACGATCAGGTAACTCATCTGACCAATGAGGGAAAATCTGTAGATGTAGTGTACCTAGATTTTAGCAACGCCTTTGACACCGTCTCCCATAGTAAACTCCTGGTGAAACTGGTGGCTTGTGGCTTAAGACAGGTTTACTCTGCGCTGGGTTGAGAACTGGCTGGATAACCAAGCTCAGAGAGTAGTGGTGAATGGTGTTACATCCAGTTGGAGTTCCTCAGGGTTCAGTGTTGGGGCCGGTTTTGTTCAATATATTTATCAATGATCTGGATGAGGAGATGGAGTCCATCATTAATAAGTTTGCAGATGACACCAAGCTTGGAATAAGTGTTGATCTGTTAGAGGGTAGGAGGGCTCTGCAGAGAGACCTGGACAGGCTGGATAGATGGGCTGAATCCAATAGCATCAGGTTTAATAAATCTAAGTGCTGGGTCTTACACTTTGGTTGCAATAACCTCATGCAGAACTACAGGCTGAGAATGGAGTGGCTGGAGGGAGGCCAGGCAGAGAGGGACTTGGGAGTGCTGGTTGATAGGAGACTGAGCCAGCAGTGTGCAGCAGCCAAGAAGGCCAATGGTATGTGCATGGCCAATGTATCAGGAATAGTGCTGCCAGTAGGACCAGGGAAGTTATTCTTCCCCTATACTTGGCATTGGTTAGACCTCACCTTCAGTGCTGTGTCCAGTTCTGGGCCACTCAGTTTAAGAAAGATGCTAAGATGCTTGAACATGTTCAGAGAAGGGCAGCGAGGATGGTAAAGAGGCTGGAGTACAAGCCCTATGGGGAACGACTGAGGGAGATGGGGTTGTTCAGCATGAAGGAGGCTCGGGGGAGACCTTATTGCCCTCTACAACTACCTTAAAGGAGGTTGTAGACAGGCAGGGGTCAGACTCTTCTCTCAGGCTACCAGTGACAGAACGAGGACATAGTCTTAGGCTGCATCAGGGGAGGTTTAGGTTGGATATTAGGACAAACTTCTTCACAGAGAGAGTGATTTCTCATTGGAATGGGCTGCCCAGGGAGGTGGTGGAGTCACCATCCCTGGATGTGTTTAAGGAAAGGTAGGATGGCATACTTAGCGACATGGTTTCGATGGTTCAAATAATGAGTTGGTGTTGGGTAGGCTGATAGTTAGGCAATAGGTTGGACTTGATGATCTCTACAGTCCTTTCCAACCTCGTTAATTCTGTGAGATTCTGTGTAAATGTGGCATCAGTTCACTTCATACCAACCAAATTGTTCTTACTGTATACATTTAAAGCCACTCAAAGCTGAGGGCACCAATGCCTTGGAGATGAACCCTGTACTCAGAAATCTTACAAATCCTATGGAACTGGAAAGCAACTCCAAGCCAAGGCTTGTGAAGGCCCATTCAAAGAGTTTTCCTGTGTGTCATGACAGCTTTACTTGAGCAGTTTTACTGAAAGCAGTAAGGCCACTGTGTTTTCAAGATGAAGACCGTACACTGCTTTGCCAAACTTTAACATTTAATAAGCATCTTAGCTTGCCATTGCCCTTCATCATATGTGAAATAAAATAAAGATTATTTCTAAGTAATTTACAGGAATAGCACATATGGTGTTCCTGTGAGCTATCTTTTAACATAAGCATCAAATACATCTCAAAATTTAAAAAACAAAACCAACTTCCAGTGAACCGTTTTCCTCCTCAGCAGCAGCACTGACTTTAGCTGGAACTACAAGGACAATGGAGAGGTGGGGGAACAACTGTCACTAAAAATCATCTGTCAGTCCAGCAAGCCACCAGTGACCACCGCCTTTCACTCTCTTTGTCCAGAAAATATATCTTCCATGGCCTCCTGGCACCATCTCACACAGCTTCAGCTCCCCCTCTTCCTACTTCCTCATATACTGAAAGCCACAACCCAACCCACTGACATTTTTATGACCACAGACCCTCTCTTTCACAGAACCACAGAATAATTTAGATTGGAAAAGACTTCCGAAGTCATTGAATCCAATCTTTCACTGATCCCCACCTTGCCAGCTACACCATGGCACAAAGTGCCACACCCAGTCTTTCCTTGAAAATCTCCAGATACAGTGGCTCCACCACCTCCCAGGGCAGCCCATTCCAATGCTTAGCAACCCCTTCTGCTGCTCACACACAGGAGAGATAAAGAACTATAAGCATTAATGTACCCTTTTTCAAATGTACATTTATGTCGTTTTTGATATTGAGGAGCTGCTCCGCTAACCAACTGACAAAATAAGCTTTATTACTTTGATTCTCACATTAAACTTCCTTTAAAAAAAAAAGATGGATTTCTGATTACAAACCCTACCAATTGAAACTTAGATTTTCTCTTCTCACATACCACCATTTTACAACTAAATCTGAAAACTTCCAGGTTTTATTATTTCTGCTACCCACCAGCTCTTCCTGCTACAGTACAGAAACTCTACTGCATAAATATAAACCTGTATTTATTACAGACACAGAATCACAGAAATAAAAGCACTGTGCACATGTACAAGCCGCCATTTGAGTTTATACTCTGCAGCAGGAACTCCAAGGAATGTTCCATCCAGAGGTCTAAAGGGGATTTTTCCATGGCCTTAAGGTCAGGCTCAGCAGGAATATTTTAAGCATGGAAGAAAGAGGAAAACTGCAGACTTCACTGCAAGATCAAATCCTGAACTCCTTAAAATAACACGTTTTTTAATTTCCATTTCTTTGCAACTCAACCTTTTCACTCAGTCCCAGGACATTATTTCCTCCCCAAACAGATGACACTGACATATCACAGACTGATTGTCCTCCCCTACCAGGGGCACAGCTTCACCTTAATCCCCTTCCCAAAGTTAAAAACCCTGTCACATGGAGAAAACACACCTCTCCACCTGGCACTCCCCTCACCTACCACTGGCCTAAAATCATTCACTCTGACCATAACCAATCACCTCCAGAGAGAAAACTTTTCCAAGCCTCTACTTGGAAAACATTTCCAAGCCCAGTTTCCCGAATGGAGGAGAGAAATCTAATGAGGTTCAACAAAGGCAAGAGTAGGGGTCCTGCACCAGGGAGGAATATGGCCAAGTACCAGCACAGGCTGGGGGCTGACCTACTAGAGAGCAGCTCTGCTCAGAAGGACCCGGGAATTCTGGTAGATGACAGGCTGACCATGAGCTGGCAGTGTGTCCTGGGGGCCAAGAGGGATTGGTATCCCTGGTTGCATTGGGAAGGGTGTTGCCAGGAGGTCAAGGGAGGGAATCCTGCCCCTGTAGTCAGCTCTAGGAGTGCTGTGTCCAGATCTGGGCTCCTCAGTACAGCAAAGACCAGGAGCTACTGGAGAAGGTCCAGTACAGGCTACAAAGATGATGAGGGATCTGGAGCAGCTCTGCGCGGGAGCTGGGGCTGCTTAGTGTGGAGATGACTTGAGAAGGGATCTCATTAATGCATATATTTCAAAGGTGAGTGCTGACAAGATGGTGCCAGACTCTTTGGTGGTGCCCGGTGGCAGGATAAGGAGCAATGGCCATAAATAAAACACAGGAAGCTCCACCTCAACATGAGAGAGAACTTCTTTACATTGAGGGTGGCAGAGCACTGGAACAGGCTGCCCCGGGAAGTCGTGGAGTCTCCCGCTCTGGAAGCATTCCAAACCCACCTGGACGCGTTCCTGTGTTACCCGACCTAAGTGACCCTGCCTTGGCAGGGCGGTGGGACTGGATGATCTCCAGTGGTCCGTTCCAACCCTAAAAATTCTGTGATTCAGCTCCCCATACACACCAGCCGCTCCCACACCTCCGCCGCGCTCTCATGGCCCGTGGGTACCCCCGCGGTCCTGCCGCTGCCGCTCCCCCAAGGAACCTCTCACACCGCCGGCCGGACATCCCTCAGGCCCGTCCCTCCCTCCGAAGATGTGCGGTGCCTCCACCCCCTTCTACCGCTCCCTTCCACCGCACCGCCACCTCTCGGCTTCCCCCAGACACCGGCCCGGAGCCCGGCCCGCCCCACGGACCCACCACGGCCTTCGCGACACCGCCGCCCCCTCCTCCTCATGTCCCGTCCCGTCCCGTCCCGTCCCGACAGCAATGGCCGCCGGCCACCGCCCCTTCCGGCCGCCATTTCGCCCTCACCCGTCATGGAGGCGCCACTTTGCCCTCTCTCGACATGGCCGCTGTTGCCATGGAGCCCGACGCCGCCGCCTGTACCCGCACTCAAGATGGCGGGCGCGGGAGGTGTTTTTCCCTCTGCATCCTCGGGGGAGGGGTCGCCACACCCGGCCGTCTCTAGGAGGAGGGGTCCCAACCGCTGTGTAAAAAAGCGTATCTAAATTTCTAGATGTTGGCAAAACATTATGTGTTAGCAATAGTGCGGCAGGCAAGGACTGGGGAAGTGATTCTACCCCCTGTACTGGGAACTGTTGAGGCCGCAGCTCAGATCCTGTGTCCGGTTCTGGGCTCCTCTGTTCAGGAGCGACATTGAGGGGCTGGAGTGTGTCCAGAGAAGGGAATGGAGATGGGGAAGGGTCTAGAGCACAAGTCTGATGAGAAGTTGAGGGAGCTGGCATGGCTCAGCCTAGAGGAAAGGAGGTTCAAGGGTGACCTTACCATGCTCCACAACTGCCTAAAAGGAGGTTGTAGCCAGGTGGGGGTCGATCTCTTCTCCCAGGCTACTAGTGGCTGGATGAGAGGAAACTGCCTCAAGTTGCACCAGGAGAGGTTTAGTTTGGACATTAAAAATAATTTCTTTTAGATTAGACATTGGAATGGGCTGCCCAGGAAGGTGGTGGAGTGATTGTCCCTGGAAGTGTTTAAGGAAAGACTGGATGTGTCACTTACTCCCATGGTCTAGATGACATAGTGGTGTTCAATCATAGGTTGGACTCAATCTCAGAAGTATTCCAACCTAATTGATTTTTGATACTGTGCAAAATTTACATGTGTTAAATACATGTGTGTGCACACACCACACAGACCCAGCTCCACCTAAGATCAAACTAATAGATAACGTGAGTACAAAGGGAAATTTTAGTGGTTTAGGTTTAATGTCTTCATCTCTGTGCATCTTTGTAGTAAAACAGGAAAACAGAATGCAAACAGCACCAGGCTGACCGAGTTCATGTTTCATTTGCATTGCCCAGAGAAGCTGTGGATGCCTCATCCCTGGAAGTGTCTAAGGCCAGGCCGGACAGGGCTTGGAGCAACTTGGTATAGTGAAAGGTGTCCCTACCCATGGCAGGGGTTTGCACTAGATAACCTTTAAGGTCCCTTGCAACCTAAACCATTCTGTGATTTGATTATTTATCTATCCGTTGAAAGTAGGTTTCTGCCTCCAAAGCAGCACAAGCTTTTTTGTGCAAATGCAGCTTTTGCTTTCACCAAGATCTGCTGCAGCTGTCTCCACCGAGAATGCAAAAATAAAATACAGTCCTCATGCTGCGAATCACAATATAATGGGCTGCCATGCTCCAGAGTCAGAGTACTACACTACAAGACTTCAGGATGAATAAACATCTGAGTTCCTGAAGGAAAAATACAGCTTTTCTGTGACTTTTTTTCCACCTGCAGCTGCCAGGGCAAGTTTGGCAAGCCAGTGAGCTGCTGCAGCTTTGTGAGCAAATATGAGGGCAGCTGGGACAGGGAAGTTTACCATCTTGGTTGAAATCTGTATTTACACAGTAGTGTGCCATAAAATAAACCTCATGTTACAGCACTGGAAATGTGAGTACCTTGGGGATTTCTTAAAAGGTTGAATTCAGACCTCCTCCAGTTAAAAATAATAATAAAACAAACAAACAAACAAAAACCCACAACAAACAACAAAACATTTGCTAATGCATTTTCCAGCAACAGCATTTTCTTGCAGCTGGAGAGCCCTTAGCTGAGTGAGAAGTGTTCTGTAAGTGGTTGATTCTCAGTGCAGCCAGTTCTTCACCAACATGTTTGAAAGTAAAAGTAGCTTTTATGTGGCATCAAATGTACCCCAAATGAGGTCTTCCAGTCACCACAGCTTCCACTTCTTGTGTTTTCGTTTTCTTTGTTTTATACTTGTTTTTTCTCCTCTCTATGTATATTTCTCTCAGCTTTTGGTCCCATGAAGAACAGATTTAGGTCCTCTCAGCAAAACTGTAACTGAAATGGGGACAACCACACCCTTTTATTTAAAAAGGTCTTTTATCTCTATGCACCTTGGATTTCTTCCACAGGAAAAGAAAACCAATTTCCTGTAAAGCACTCTTACTCCTTTACATTGTGTCCCATATCTGTCTTAACCATCATGCTTTTAGATAAGCATTCATACTGACCTTTGAGCTGCTCTTTCTATACACCACATACCACATACCAGGGTGTTTGCAACTGCCCTAAGACAGGAATTAAAAGGGAAAGCTTGAGCAGCCAGCTGGATTGTAGTGCTAAAAAAGAAATGGCTGTGCTTCGGGGTACCTGTGTAGTTTCCCACACAGCCTTGCAAACTCAAGATTGAGACCCTGGTTCCCTGCCAGTAGAAGGAATGTGCTGCTTGTAGATTAACTGTCATCTGCTTTAGAATTGCTGTGCAGAGACAACTTAGCAGATGAGGAAAAAAAATAAACAAAAATATGACTGCTAAGGAGAGAAAGAGAGGGGTTAATAATTCTTGTATTGATACTTGAGATACTTCTGTGAAGAAACTGGGAGAGTCAAGCAATCTAATGTCCGTGCAGAGGAACTGCAGCAGTTTGCAGTTACCTGGAGTCTACTAGGAATGTGACAGGTAGGGTTGCTTTTTTCCTAAAAGTGGCAGGAACCAGAGTCCTTCACTTGAAATTACTGTCAGAGAGTGTTAAGCACATAATTCATTCAAAATTACAGCTGGTTAAGAATTTGAATGACTGATTCCTTCCTTGAATGAAGGATTCCTTGGAAAGGGAAATGATGTGCCCTTGTTTTTAGCATAAGCAGAGGGGAGCCTCATATGAAGAAAAACACTAAAGACCCAGAGATGAGCTGAGTAAATAAAGTGGTGTAAGGAACAGCCTACAGAGAAGACAATTTTGAGCTTGCAGTGATAGTGTGCTTGGGCTGTGACCACAAAATGACATTCAGATTGACTGATTCTCCTTGTGTCAGCAAGACTTGCACAGTCTTGTGACCAGGGTTGTGCCAAGCATCACCCATTACCTATTCCAAATCTCTATTCCAAATCAAAAGGACCTAATTGTCTCCTCCCAAGAGTAGTAGCATATGCTAAAAAAAGTGAAAGCCCAATACACCAGCATTGAAATACACCGCTTCAGTAAGGCAGTTCAGTGCTGTGAGTTCAGTGCTGTGAACTGTTCACATATTACCCTGATGTATCTGCAGATGTGCAGTTAAATTTGGAAGTTTGGCACACACAGGATGTTACCTAAAGTGACCTTTCATCCAGCAGAACTGTGCTGTTTCCAAGAGGAAAGTCCATGTGGGAGACGGTGTGATAGCTGATCTCCCTAAAACCTGTTAGTGAACCTGAGACTGTGGCCCTGCCCTGGAGAGCAGAAGGAAATCCTCTCTTTTGCTGAAATGTTTATGGGCCTGGAGTCTGCTGAGGAAACACCAGAAAACAGATTTACCCCAAACATGGGAAGAAAAGAGCTGTGGCCAATCAGCTGCTGATGCTGTCAGTGGCACATGAAGAAGGGGATTGCAGACTGCATACACAAGGAAAGAGGCTGGAGAAATGGACCCAAAGACCTTGGCCTCACAAAAAGCAGCCAGCCTAATAAGGTAAGAAAATGACATCTGCAGGCAACCACTGAATGGGCAGAGCAAAATAATATCCATAACAATTACAGCAGTGAACTAACCAGACTCCAATTCAATGGAGAAAAGCCCATTCCATAAATATTTCTGAGGATAAAGTATATTTTTGGGCCAGCATATGAATCAGCCTCTCATTTCCCAGGCTGTTAACCGGAAACACAGTAGTTACTTCATGACAACCCAGTGCCAGGTACCACAGACGAGCAGGTTTGAAACACAGCCCTTAGTGTCTCCTGTGGTAGCTGGCACATATGTTCAGTGCCTCCTAGATCAGATAATGTAGAAAAAGGAAAGGTAGGAAAAGTCTCAGAAATGAAAAACAAAACAAAACCAAAACATATTAGTGGAATATGCTTCCAAGTAAAAGACAAAAGTACCAGATCTGACATATGTTTTCCTCCTGTAGAGAAACACTTAATGCTATAAGCTAAATGAAGAATATAGGTGTGAATTGAAAAGATGGGTTCTAGGTGGGTTTATTTAATGGAAATAATGAAGCCTCCAAAACATGCCTTACCTACTGCCCCTTCCCATATGATAACTCAAATGGCCCTCCCCATATTTCTCCAAATACAAGCTTTGCACATGATCTAAAAATACAGTTAAAACAGTATCTTAAATAAGCACAGAAAGTCATAAATATGATTTTCTGTAAAAAGCAAAAGGCTTTTTGCACCATAAACACTGGAAGTGTTCAAGAATCTGACAGCCTGGAGGCATAAAGGGGTACTGCAAGCAGCTCATTTAAAAGACAAGACTATAGAGAAAAGAAAGGCTCTCTCTATAATAATCACAATTTGTTATAATTTTCCTAAGAGTCTTTTTATGGTTATGACCTTGTATGAATGGTACTCAGACTTTCCTCCTGGACAGGCCATTTCTCTCATGCTAGTATCTGACGTTTAGTTCCAAAAGTGCTCGCCCAAGATTTGCAGTGAAAGAGAGCAGAGAAATTACTAACAGTGCTGCTCACACAGGCACAGAATTTTTAGTGAAATGTGCCCATACCATACAAAAATAACTTAGCCACATTCTGCAAGGGAAAACTACAGCTTTCCAGCAGCCCCTGGGGAATAATTCCTTCTGACTCTCAGTTTGGAAACCTTCTGGTTTGTCTCTTCACCCCATTCTCTTTTTTAGCATCAGCATCTTTTTTTTGCATCTTTTTTATTTTGAAGACCCACTAGATTCTGTGTCTAAATGAAAATGTTTGTCTTTCCCTTTGAAATTCTCTGTGGTCTGCAAGAGTCAGAATGGTGGAGTGAGATGGGAAGGAAGTTGGATCCCAGCACATATGTAACTACACTGACCAAGATAGATCCATTTCTCTGAGTGTGATCATGCTTGAGATCTTTCTGGAATTCCGCCATCATTTAACACATTGCCCTCTTGGCTCACACTGGTATTTTTTTATCTGTGAACAACCCTACCTGGTGATTTGATCAGAGAAGCAAAGGAAGCATAGAAGAGCTGTGTGTGTGTGTGTGTACTCAATACTGTCTAAAGTGAACTAGACTACAATGAGTGTGTTTCTGTTGTCATCAGATGTGTGCAACTTGGGTAGAAGAGATTACAGGAACACTGTTTTATAATTTATCTGCAAGGTGAATTGGTTATTGGTATAAGCCTGAAAAGTCTGAGATGCAGTTGTATATAGGAGGCTGTGTAGAGGGAAGGCCTGGGAAATATATGAAGAGTGCTTAGTGCTGAAGAGATAAACAAATGCACAGACCAGGATGAAAAGGAGATCAAAATATTTCAGCCTTTTCAAAGAACATTAATGTACCCTAGACAGCTAAACCAGCATGAATGTTGGAGCTGTGTTTCCTCCAACTACTGTTGTCTAAAGTTAAACATAATAGCCCTGACACATAAAGTCATCATGCCTACAGTAAACAGCAAAGGACATTGAACACATTTTGTCCCCAGTGATCAGTGCTGAGTCTAAAATACAAAAAAAGATAAAGCCATTGTATGTAATTTGGTTATCACCAGTATTGTATTTATTTTCAAAACAGCCATTCCCACCTGAACCTGGGGATATATAATCTTTGGGGTTTGGAACTTGGAGTACCACTCATCAGATCCAGAGAGGGAATAGAACTACAGCAGCACTGTGGCTGCCATCATTTCTTCAACAGAACTGCTGTCTTCAACAGGAACATCATCCTGACTAATAGGTTTCCTTTCCTTCTGCTCTGCACCCAGGGGCACCACGCAGTGCCTGGCACAGGAGCTCAAGAGCACCTGTTCCTGTCCCAGGGGTCTGGGTTATACTTTGTCCTTGTTGGTCAAGGCCAGTTTTTTACCTTCTGTCATTGTATGTATTGTAATCTTTTTAGTAAATTGTAGCTCTGACTTGTGGTCTCTCTAAATTGGGTTCATTTCTCCAGCCAGTTTACTTTTAAACCAGCACAACAGCAGATATCTACAAGGAGAACATACCTATTGTGCAGCTGACAGTACTGAAATAACCAGTTAATTGTTATAATCTTGTGTCTGTACATAAAGGAATAGTACTGTCACTAGAGAACTTCTCAGAGTGTTTGTGGAAGAGGCCCAGCTTTCACAAGTTACACATATACTAGTATAACACGTTATGCTAAACACATTATTTATTCCTCCTGCTAGAATACAATTGCTTTGAATTTTTTCCTAAGGAGATCAGGCTTATGAAATGTTTTAGTTTTTTATACTTCTGTTTTGTTGGGGTTTTTTTCCTACTTCTCTTTTTATTTCCCCCCTCTTTTTATCTTTTTATGTCTTCCTCCCTGACCCTAATAAATGCTGAACACACTTCTCAGATTTCATTGTGACTGGCTGAAGGAAGTCAGTCTCAAGTAAGTTTGCTGCTGTGTACTTCATGCAGTCTCTTTCAGGGAAGAAAGATGCCCATCTCTGTCCCACTGGGCAGAAGCCTTCAGCACACTGGGAACAGGAAGCTGTTTGTTTGATTTGTTGGCTGGATAATCAGCACACGCAGCTCAAAATCCACTGGAGTGTGCATACCCTCATGCCTTTGTCTTTTGGTAAAAACACGCAGCAGTAGAACTACAGTGTGGAAGGAAAGCTAAGGAGTCAGGAGAAGAAGGCAAGGAGCACGAGACAGGAGTAAGGGTACTTTGACAGTGATGCATGGAGCACAAATAACACAACTCTGTAAGAAATGAGTCTTCTTGGTTCAGCAGCCCCCAAGACCATAAATTTCTGCCCTGCCTTGCCACACATTGTGCAAGTATCTAAATATGCAAGTGTCTGAACATCACTTGCCTGGCTTGTCCTGCCTCTAACACTCAAATTAACGACAAGCAGAAGCTGTACCTGATCTTAGGCACAGCAAAAGAAAATGTTATCCCTGTTCCCCTGAACAAATACTTGGTGACATCAGAGTTGTTACAGTGGACGGCAGAGTGGAAGGTGCTTTGGCAATGGAAAATACTTGGATCTGAATGGCTTGGCTGAACTTCCACTACTTGGATAGATTCTCACCACAAGATTTCTTTCTGATTATAGTTTTTAAGTCCTGTCCTGTTATTGTACAGGCTGACTAATTTCATAAGTAACTATTTCTTCTGAGCATTTCAGGTTGCAGTTAGGTTACTGCATGAGCTGTCTTGTCCCCACATGTTCACCTCTGCTTTCCAGATGCCTCTCTGCTGTGCTGACAAAGTCATTTGCTGTGAGGAATTGAAGAGATAAAGAAATAACTAAGAAATAACCCACCATAAGAAAAAGTTTATTTTTTCAGCCATATCAGTCTCCCTTATGCTCACACATAGCAGGAGACAGCACTGCAATAAGAATGAATGAGTATCAGGAATCCACAGTCTCCCACTGTCGTTCTGTGCCACAGTCCCAAAACCACTTCAGACTCTTCTCCCTCAGCCTTTGGGGTCTAACAGAAGCTGTTTGAAAGAAACAATTGTTTTAAGGATGAAAGTCAAGTCTCCCTGAAAAGCACGCAAGTGAGCAAAGTGACAGCAGGATTACACAAAATTACAAGTACCTCAATATTTAGCTTCAAAGAGAAGGCCTTCTAGACCATTCTTTTTCATTTGTTATCCCAAATTGTTCTGCTGGCTGAAACATCATCTGAAATGTAATACTGGGCGCAATGTGACGTGTTTCTGCTGATGTTGCTCAATAGTCACTCTCCCACTTGGACACTGACTCAGAAGTGGAAAAAATACTTTTTGTTCTCACAAATTCTGCAACTCTAATCCTGGGAAGAACATAGTAATGGACCTCCTAGGAAAATATAATCTATTTCTCATCTCATATACCCTTTTTCAGTCTGTTCTAAAACACAGGATCTCTGTTGCTTTTCCAGCACATCAACTTTTGAAGGTATGAGAGCATTTAAGTAGAAGGTAGAGTATGCATCACTATCATTAAAAAGAGCAGAGGTGGTTAGCAAAGAAGGATTTTGAAAAGCCAGTCACCTAAGAAAATATGATTTCTTCTGTCTTTCCTCATTATTTTCAGAGAATAACATGCATTTAAGTAAACTGGTGGACCTTTTCCTAGGAAGTAACTATAGGAATCCAACTATGATACTTGATTTTGTTGTTTATTATAAGCATTACTGTTCCTTTGGCTTTCCCCCCCTTCTTCCACATTGTCTCTGCAATAAGAAGTCTTAGCTGTGGGATGGCTTTTGCCAGTACTAAGAATAAGGATCACAGACATGGATAGCTGAGTTGCTTTGTTTATCATGCTTATTAGAGGGCATAATAGAAGTTGCTATGCTAAAATTAAAAACATATGTCATGCTAGAAGCTTCTGATTACAGAAGTAGGCACTAGCAAAATTTTAGCTGTGCTTTAACAGAACAGCCTAAGGAATGTTTTTCTTGGTGCTTTTTTCCTTCCCTCTCACTCCTGGATTTTTCAGGTCAGAGCCTGAAAATAGTGTACCCCAAATATATGCAATTGCATTTTCTGGAGCTGCAGGCTCAAAACTAAAGAGCTTTCAGAATGAAAGACAGAAAACTTTCTCTGGGGCATATTTCAGGTAATTATAGTTAATTAAGTATTACGGTCACAGGGCTGAAAGTATGTATGTAGAACACGGAAGTGGCAAGGTGGAGAGGGAAAATTAATAGGTCAGAGCCAGTCTGCGATCAGTTTGACAAAATTTTTGAATGCTGAACAGCCCGACACAAATTTGAGTGTAGCTAATGAGCCTCCCCCCTTCACGTGTAAGGACTTTGTTACAGACTGAGACGGCGAACGCTTCGCGTTTCCACCCATCGCGGTTGACACGCACATGAAGAAGATGCTGGTGGTGACTCTCAACACTGACTTTCCATTCGAGCTTGAGGTGTCTCGGTAGTCTTCTCTTCCAGAAGTAAGGCGAGGGATCCAGAGCATTCACCAGGTTCCGGCGGGGGCGGCAGCGCGGGAGCCGGCGGGGACACCCGGCAGAGGGGACAGCCTGATTGGGGACGGGTTGCGGGGAGCTGTGCTGTCCGTGTGAGCGTCCCGCCGCTCCCGATGGAGCATTCGGGGACCGCAGACCAGGAATGAAGAGCTCTGGCTGCGCTGCCGTCTCCACTCCGGGCATCGTGCCGGGGCTCGGGCAACTCACCTTTTGCTCCGGAACTTGCTTTCCCTGGACCGGTCCCCTTCCCGGTTTTCGGCGATCTCCTCCGGCCATCTCTCCCCTCTTTCTTTAAGCATCCCTCTACCGGCGGAGTCACATGTTTGGTCTTTGATGCCTTTAATCCCACCCTCACCGCCCGAGAGGGAGGGGAGAAATTCGCGGAAGAGAAGTGAGCTACAAGCCGAGTGCTAAGATACCGGCGGGAGGGAGGCTGGGAGCGGCGGTGCGGGGCTGCCCAGCGGATCGGGTAAATCTCCCCGCGTGGATCGGGCTGTCCTGGGGTTTGGCTTTCCCTTCTCCTGCTGGGGGGGGGGGGGAGAGCAGGGGAAGGGGGGCCATGAAGTTGCCCGCTGATGAGCGGCGGGGAAGGGCGTGATCTGCGGGAACCGGCTGTGCTTGGCTGCTGTGGCTGCGGCACCAGAGCCCGCGGGGAAGGGGATCGAGGAAATGTTTTTGTGCGTTCTCCGGGGATGTGACTGTACATGGTGACGAGCAGGAGGGCAGGTGGCCAGAGCCTGGCTGGGCCTAAAGAAACGGCCCTTCTGTCAGGGAAGGTGAGCGGAACTCCAAGGAGGGAGGAATAAAGCCAGCCAGCCTCTGCTTCGCGCTTGGTGCCACCCAAAGGAGCCCTCGGCTGGGACAGAATTAAGACCAGAATTTCTCTGGTCAAAATCCCAGGCAAGGGGGCTGAGGGCTGGGCACATCGAAATGCCATCGTCTTGTCCTGCCTTGCAAGGAGGGCAGAGAGCGGAGGTGGGATCAGCTTTTCTTATCTAACGCCCTCTCCTCTTTGACTGTCACCACTGAGGTAACTGCTATTAATCCCAGTGCTTTAAGGGTCACCTTGTGCTACCTGGCAGCTCTCCTGACTGGAAAGAGGAGCATCCAAGAAACCTAAAGGTGGAAATCACTGACATTTAAAATCAAAGGCTGTTGAAGAAATTTGTGACTGTGCTGATGATGCAGCAAAACATGAAACTATCCCGCTGTACACTGCAGGTTCAAAGGCTGGCTTGCTCTCATACAGTCACTGAGAAAATCATTTATGTACAACTATAAAGGCACATCAGGTTCAGCGAGCAATTGCAAGCACAAAAGCCAGGAGAAACACCCTCCTGCACATGTGAAATCTGCTGTTTTCTTGTCTGTCCAACAAAGACAACACTGCAGATTATTTTTCAGCTACTGCATTTATCCCATCTTCTTCCCTTGGGGCTCAAGCAGATCACCAGTATCCCCGAGAACCAGGGCATCCCATTTACCACGCCTTCCTATGCTGGATAAATAGTCTGTTTCATATGTTGTGGGGGGAGGGAAGGAAGACTGTGTGTTCCTCAGGCACAGGTGGTGAATACAGACAAAAAGTCAGTAGTTCAGTATTAGAAGAGAGTATCTCTTAAAAGAGGAATGTTTTTTATCAATATAACTAAACATGCTTTGAAACAGAGGTTAGAGTCACAATATTCTGGTTGTTGCCTGGTACAGTTTTGCATTTTGATTGTTACATAGACCTGTCCCAACTGGAAACTTACAGTCTTATCATCAAAGGCCTTTGCTCACAAAAGTAATACTCTGTTTCCTTATTACTGTTCTTTATTCTTTACAGTCATAAATGAACAACAGCAAAGCTGCCACATCTGTGTTAGCAGCCATCACCACATCTATTTCCTCTTCTGTCCTTCTCCTCACATTCGTGCACCCACAGTTCTGCTGTTACAGGTGAATTTTTAGGAGAAGTCATCATTGTGAGGGTAACGAAAAGGTTTTATTAATGATTAGATAATGATCAAATGATAATTAATGAAATATATAATGATAAAGAAATTATAAATGGTGATTAAGCAATAATTGAATGATAATTTAACCCAAATTTAGCAATTATTAAGCTGTAATGAAATGGGAATTGAACAATGATGTTGTGATGATTTCAACAATGATTTAAATGATGATTAAACTCTGCTACTTACTACCCTTCTGAACCTGAAGCTATAGCTGGATATATCAATGTCACTGACATACATGCTTTTGCTTAATCCTAAATGTGCTTACCTCATTGTGGACATCAGATGATGGGTAAGGGGGTCTGTCAGGCTCAAGGAATAATTCTGAGCAGTGTCCCTGCTCACAGGGAGATCACCACCGTGACACACAGTAGAGCTCCATGGGTTCACAGGAGCTGCAGGTACCTACAGCCTACAGGAACTGAGTTTAGTCACTCCCTCTTTGGTGTACATGCAGCAGTGCAGCTGTGGCAGTTCTAGTTTTGCTAGTCCCTGCTCAGGTTGGAACTATTTGCTGCTGATAAGGCAGCAAATTCAGGCCTGGATGCCTGAATTCCTGAGCAGACAGAGCCTAGCACACTTACAGAATGGGCCAAGTTGGAAGGAGACACAGTGGGTTGTCTAGTCCAAGCTCCCTGCTCAAGCAGGGTGAGCCCAGAGCACATGGCACAAGATTGTGTCCCATTGGTTATTGAATATCTCCAGTGAGGGAAACTCCACAGTCTCTCTGGATGATCTGTTCCAGTGTGTGGTCACTGCACAGCAACAAAGTTCTTCCTCATGTTCAGGTGGAACGTCCTGTGCATCAGTTTCTGCTGATTGCGTCTTGTCCTATTGCTTGGCACCGCTTAGAAGAGCCTGGATCCATCCTCTTGGCAATGTCCCTTTAGATACTGATGTTGGTGAGGTCCCCTCTCAGATGACTTTTCCTGAGACTGAACAGGCCCAGTTCGCTCAGCCTTTCCTCCTAAGAGAGATGCTCCAGTCTCTTCATCATCTTCTGGAACACAGGTAGTTTTTTCACCAGTACTTCCAGTCAAAGGGAAGGGGGTTTGAAAGGGTCAGTCATATCTGGCAAATCTTCAAATGGCTACAGGACTTGTGCCACATCCAGGCGTTCAGATTAGACCATGGGACTCGCTTTGAGAAATCCAGTCTGCTGGGGGCTGATGGGGTGTGTCTGTCAGAGAAGGAGAGAAGCATCATCAGTGACAGGATCGCCAAGTTGATGAGGACTTTAATTTAAATTTGCTCCGGGATGGGACCTCAGCCCATACCAATCCCACCAATCCAGGGCTAGCAAGAGATGCCCAGAGCTGGACTGCAGATTAGCAGGAGAGCACTGGAATAGCAGCACAAAGGAATTCCAGCCACTCCAACCAGTCCTTCAGCTTCATCAGAGCACAGCTTGAGTGCCTCTACACAAAGGCATGGGGAATGGACAGGGGGAGTTAGAGACACACACGCGTGCAAGGCTGGCATCATGGCAGAGTGCTGGGATGGCTCCTGGGACTGGAGTGTTGGAATGGAAGGACACGCGGAAGGACGTGGGCTCTTTGGGAAGGGCAGGTGAGGGAAATAAGAAGGGGGTGTCACCCACTATGTCAATGACCAGCTGGAGTGTGTGGAGGTCTGGTGGGATGGAAAGGAGCCAACTGAGAGCTGCTGGACCAGGATTAAGGGAGGGCAGGGACAGGTGACTTGACAGGTGACTTCAACCCCCTGTCACACTTACCAAAACCACAGAAACTCTGAGCTAATTTATATTGCTCTTTCAGAGACTGTGAAATGGCTGTTTTCCTGGAAAGCCTGAGGGCGCAATTGCACATAGGTATTGAATTGAAGAGGTACAGAAGGAGCTATTCCACAATACCTATGCCGGTATCCAGCTCCTTCTGGATGGAAATCTCCAAGAACAAGCATTCCTCTTCCTCTGATCAGACTACTTGAATTTGCAGAGTTGTTAATTAATTCAGCATACCACATTTATGTTTTGTGGATTTTTACAGTTATTCTAGACAATTTACCTTTGTGGATTATCAGTATGACCAAACTATAAAATGCCAGTTGTTCATGACAGTGTTACATAGGAAAAACAGATTCCCTCCTATCTTTTACATTCTTCATCTGAGGATCCACCAAGGCAGAAATTGCCTCTTGCTACATTTGGGTGCAATATGCCCTGCAGCATGCAGGGGCCCTGGTCTTATTTTAGCAAGAGGCTGTGACACAAGGAGTTAAAATACAAATTATCTATAGCATCTCTGATGAGTCAATGCACATTTGGCCCTGAGTTTCCAAGAGCAGACAACAAAAGATAAATAGGGGGTACCAATATTAGCAGCATTTATTTTTTTACCTCTGGGACAAACAAAAATGTAAATTCAGACGGATACAGATTGCATAATTAATCTTAAAGCCACATAAAACTTTGTGTTATCTTCCAAAAGACAAACACAAACCCCATTGCCTTAAGTCTCTGTGTTTAGCTATTGTCTTGCAGAACTCTCTTCTCCAGGCTGCTTTCCACTCCCTTTTCACCTGATCTACTTTACTGCTTGGTAGCAACAAGGAACAGCATTGCTTTCCCATGGGATTGCACTGCAGGGAGGCTGCCAGGTGAAAGTCAGCACATGTTGAGAATGAGCTCCCTTGATTTTTGTGTGGCAGAGGAAAACTAATACACATGAGAAGCAAGACAAAAGTTGGGGAAATAACTGTAATACATATTCAGTTCATAGCCTGTTTCAGTGATGACATAGTTTTATCCTCTTAGTTCAAATGAAATGGAGAAAGTATTGTCCAGCTGCCACATCCATGTACCTCATTCCTTAGTTCAGTAGCTTTCAAACTGCACTTAAAGGATTTCTAGGGATTTATGAACAACCTGTAAAAGTTAGCTACAGTAAAATGAGAAAAGCAGGCCAGCCTATCACTAAATTATACATCCAAGATTTAATTCTGTGGTTTCTGGTGTTTCCTGACTGAACAAGGTTACACCCTGTGTATCTGTGCATTTTTACTCATCTAATATTGCTTGAATTCCATCTCCTTGGACATAAAAGGTCTGTATATGCATTGGCAGGCCCTGAGGAAGGGCAGGTCAAAATAGCTGTGCCATTGATTTCCATGTCTTGTGCCACATAAATTTTGCAAATGGCCAAGGCCAAGTCCTCTTCCCCTCTCTCAACACTTCTCTTACCCTCCAATAGTAACTGTAGACTGTTAGACTGTAGCAGTTTTACACCTTTGGTGTGGAGACCATAAGAAAGAAATGTTCTAAGAGATCTGAGAGATTAAGTGCAGCAGCCCTGATCTTTGCCTGGATATTTGACATTCATGGTCTAGAAACAACATAATGACAACTGCTTGCAGCAGTGCTTGAGGAGGTAAGAGATGTCAGTTTAACATAATCTAAGAACAATGGCTGATCTCTTGCAATGAGGGCTTCTGCTGAATGTTTTTAGAAGCACAGCTCTTGCCGGGATGGTTTGTGTTTTCCAGGGAGCCTAACTTCCAGTTTGGCATGTAAATATCATGGTCAGATCTGTGGATGCTTGGCTTCTACTGGACACTGCTGCTGTCAAAGCAAGCCTGACATATTGCAGAAATATTATCTGGCACCTGACCTACTAAAAGCTGTCAGAAAACAAGAGGAATTGCAGATGAGAGAAGCTGGCCATCTGGCCCAGTAATAGGGATCCAGCTTGTGGTAGGGACCTCAGGTTTCAGAATTCAAGGATATCTGTACACCACACTCAGCCATCAGCGTGCATATATGAAACAGGGAGAACTGCATGGCTCTTTGTGAAGCCTGCATCAGTGCCCTCAGATTCAAGCAGCATTGTCATAGCAAGACAAAGGCCCTGTCTCTGCCACAGAGGGTTAATGAGTAGAAGAGATTGGTTCTGAGCTTCCAGCTTGCCCCTGTTGGGGCATTGAAGTGTTTTCTAATTTTGCAGCTTTGAAATATGTAGGAAACTTTGTTCCACAAGCGCCTGCCTGTTGGAATACCTCTGTGGAGGGGAGTTCAGGACAGACAGAAAATCAGCTTTCTCTTTTAAAGCACCAGCACAGCAGACAGTGTTCTGCATCCCAAAGAGGATATGACTCATTTTTCTACTCTTTCTTGGTGTGTGCAAAGGTGACTTTTACTTGAACAGTGTCATTCAGCCAAGTTATTAGGGGACTAATGAAGATATGAATATAGGTTCGGAATTGGTTGCTTCCAGAAGGAATCTTGTTATGGTTTGACTCCAGCTAAATGCCGAGAGCCCACACACACATCCAAAATTTCTCAGAGAAGGAAAAAAAACCCTCGACTTTTGTGATAAGGATTACAAGCAACTGTTTATTAACTATTTCACAAGCAAAACAGGCTCTAACTTAGAATAGTATTCACTACTACTACTAAAATCAGAGCTTAAGAGTTTAAGAGTGAGTGAGAAGTAGATGTTACAGACACCTTTCTCGTCCCACCCCTCCCGTTTAATATCCTTCACCTTCCCTCAGCAGCATGGGAAGATGGGAGTTGGGGGGGTTACAGTCAGACGTTGTCTCTGCTGCTGCTCAGAAGAGAGAGAGTCCCACCCCAGCTTTCCTTGTGGGGTCTTCTCCACGAAAACAGTCTGTTACGAAACTACTTTGTGGATTGTACTGACAACAGCTTATTCAGGTATTGTTGTCACGTAAGACACTTTACCATAGGTGCAGTCATTCAGGTGCTGCTTGGCTGCTTCAGTGTAGGTTCTTACAGGCCACCAGTCCTCCCAAAAAATGCTGCTCTGCTGCTCCAGCGTGAGTCTCTTCTTCCCACAGCTTACAGGACTCCATCAGGCCCCCGCTCCAGACATGGACATCAAACATCCCACAGGATCACAGCCTCTCTTTTTCCAGCACTTATCTGCTCCAGTGTGGAGTCTCCCACGGGTTTGCAGGTGAATCTTCGCTTCCTGTGGTTCCCCATGGGTTGCTGGGGCCCTATTTCAGTGTTTAAGGCATCTTCTCTTTCTCCTTCTCTCCAACCTTGGTATTAATCAAACTTCTCACTCTCCTCTCTCTTAAGTGGCCATGATGTTCTGCCTCGCTTTTTTTTCTTCTCCTTCTTAAATATGTTATCACAGCAACGTTACCAGCTGACCTTGGCTAGCTTGGAGCTAAGAAATTTCCAGCAGCTTCTTAAAGAAGCCTCTCTCATAGCCCCCCTCAGCTAACAAAAAACTCGGGCCACTTAAAACCAAAACAATCTTCATCATGAAGAGGACCTAAGGAAAGAAACAAGCCAAATCTGTAGCTTTATATCACCACAGCTTCTAGCTGTTTTTAGACAATAGCCTGATTCTACACAAAACATGTATAAAGCTGACCTCCACTGCAAGTGTTTTTGTGGTTGCAATGTAATTACTACTGGGGTAATTACATTAATTACTAGTGGGGTTTTTGAAGCATTATAAAATCCCATTCTGATTCTTGCTTTTCTCCTCAAACTTCTTTTTTATTTTTCTGTCTGAAATGCCACTTAAAGAAGAACAAACAAGACTTTTTTTTTCTCCCTAGAAAGGGAAAAAAGTGAAAATGACAATACCAACAGCTTCTGAAAACAGAGTGGCTTCTGTGAAGTCAGAACCATCCTAATGGATAGAAAACAGCTTGAGCAGAAATGCAGGATTCAAATCCTGCAGATAAGATCAAACGCATCTCTGTAGAAGAAATTTTTTATCTATATTTGGAACTCTCAGGTTCCCAGTGTTACAGACAAAATGTGGGAAGGAGGCCAATGTCTTCCCTCTTTTCTAGATCCTTCAGCTTGCTTTTAGCATCGGTTGCAATATTTGACCTGATTTAATATCTCCTGACCATTTTTAACCTCTCTGGTTATTTCACTGCCTGGGGAAAACAGCCTTTTCCTCTGCAAATACACTGACTAAGAGTGTGGCAGTCAATATAAGTGCAAACAGCCCAGGCAGCAGAGGGAGATCAGAAGAGTTGCAGAAATCTGTGTGTGTGATTGCTGTTTTCCTTGAGGCTCTCTGAGTTGCAGAACCAGGATAAGAGCTCTGAGATCTTGAGTTCTGTTATTGATGAGGTGAAGCTAGGGTTAACTAATAAAGGCTTGTGACTGAGACACAGTGACCTGCCTTGCTGGCTTCCAGTCCTGAGTGCTTTTCCAAGGATGGCTCCTTCCTTGTCTGAAGTCAGGAGAAACCTCCAGAGAGGGTGATCCTCACCTGCACCACCTCACTGACCCTGCCTTGAGCCAGAAGCTGGGACACCAGCAGGTGGAGTTCCAGCACCACTTTCCCAGTGGGAGAAGGGACTGTTGGGCTTCAGACTCAACTTGAGTCCACCTGCAGGGACTTGGGAGGTACCTTCAGATGAGCCTGACCTTTGAACAACACAGACTGTAGAAGAGAAAGATCTCGGGTGAGAATCTGTTTGATTCACCTCACAAGGCCACAGTGCCCCCCGCTCTATCACCTCTAATGGACAGTAGGGAAGACAGGATACTGTTTTTTCCCTCTTCAATAGAAGATGGTATGAGGGAAGGCAACCTCCTTGGGTGAGCATTATCATCATAGAATCATAGAACAGTTTGGGTTGGAAGAGACCTTAAAGACCAGCTAGTTCCAACCCCACTGCCATGGGCAGGAGTCTCTAGATCTGGTTCCTCAAAGAATTATTAATGCTTCAATGTATATTCCAAGAGCTCACTTGCTGGCTCATAGTTTTTGTAGCCCAGATCTTCAGCATAGCTAGAAGATGGAAAGGAAATTTCTTTACTCCCCAGGAACTAAACTACTTTCTAGCTTTTCTTCATCTCCTTTTCCCACTCAGTGGGAATGGTCCTCACTTTCAAGTTTGGATGCAATGCCCACAATGATCAAAAGGAGGCTCAACAGTATGTCACCGTGAATTGTAGAATATTATTCTGCATTTTTGCGTTCCCTTAATGCTTGTGACAGGTTAGCCAGAAAGCCCAGGATTTTGGATGAATAAGTGCACTTAAAGGCCAGGGCTTTGCACCTGATGGATTTCGGGTCTTCAAGTCCTGAATTCTCATGTCTTGGATCTCACAACTGAAGTGCAGCCATTACCTTTAAGGCCTTTACAACGTCCACTGGTGCAATACAGTGCAGTGTCTGTGAAGCAGGATTGTGTAACTAGAAAGAAAAAAAACTCTATAGGAAGACACTGCAGATTCTCATGCATCAACATGTAAGTTTTTATCCCTATTTAATTGCAATAAATCTTTTATTGAATCATAAGAGAGCACAACACTGATGCTGCTTAAGGATGGTTTGAGATCTCACAACATGAAGTGCCTATTCTCTAACAAATATTTGGAATAACTCTTGTTATTTTCCATTAATCTTGTTAAAAGGCCTTTCATAGAAGACTGCCACATTCCCATATGGCAATAAGAAAAGGTTCTTTTCATAGTAAAACCAGTAAATCTGTAACTACAGTAATGCTTTTGAAGTACCCTGTTGTGGTTTTAAGTAACCAGAGTTTTTTATTAGCTGGGGGGGCTAGGAGAGAGGCTTCTTTAAGAAGCTGCTAGAGTTTTTCTCTGCTCTAAGCTAGCCAAGGTCAGGCAACAACGCCTCTGTGATAACATATTTAAGAAGGAGTAGAGAAAAAAAGTCTGCGCAGAACATCATGGCCGCTTAAGAGACAGGAGGGTGAGGAGTTTGATTAGCACCAAGGTCAGAGAGAGGAGAAAGAGAAGATGCCTTAAACACTGGAATAGGGCCCCAGCAATCTGTGAGGAATCATAGGGGCGAAGATTCTTCAGCCTGTGAACCCGTGGAAAGACTGGGAGATTTTTCCATGCTGGAACAGAGACATGCCGGAAAAGAGAGGCTGTGATCCTGTGTTTGGAGCAGAGGGGCCTGGTGGAGCCCCGTGGGCCGTGAGAAGAAGAGACGCTGGAGCAGCAGAGCAGCATTTCTTGGGACGACTGGTGGCCCGTGAGAAGCACTGAAGCACTGAGGCAGCTGAGCAGCCGGCACCTGAAATGACTGCACCTATGGTAAAGTGATTTACGTGACGACAGTACCAGGAAAACTGTTGTTAGTAACAAATCCACTAAGAAGCAGTTTGCAACAGACTGTTTCCGTGGAGAAGACCCCACGAGGAAAGCTGGGGTGGGACTCTCTCACTCTTCTGAACAGCAGCAAAGAAAACCTCTGATTGTAACCCCCCCTCCCACACACACACACACCTGCCTTCCTGAGCTGTTGGGGGAAGGTGAAGGATCTTAAAAGGGAGGTGTGGGGGGAGAAAGGTGTCTGTAACAACTATCAAACTGCTCACCCTTAAACTCTTAAGCTCTGATTTTAGTAGTAGTTGTAGTTGTAGTAGTAGTAAATTCTTAACATTCTAAGTTAGAGCCTGTTTTGCTTGTGTGAAGTAGTTAATAAACAGTTGCTTGTAATCCTTATCACAAAAGTCGGGGGTTTTTTTTTCCCTTCTCTGAGAAATTTTAGATCTATGTGTGGGCTCTCGGCTTTTAGCCAGAGTCAAACCATGACATACCCCCAGAGTCAGACCTTGCTCTGTCTCCTCCAAGTAATTTCTTGTAAAAGATCCATTTTTCTGCGACAGAGAAGAAAAGCCATGATTATTTTCCATGCACCCAACATTGCTTCAGATGATAGTGCAGAGAAGGACAAAGAGTAACATTTTGATCTGGGAGCACAATTTGAAGATCAGAACTTGTTGAAGACAGAAAGTTAAAAAAAGGAGAAATTCTTCACTGAACATCCAGTGCAGAGTCAGTCAGCTCTGTGTGGGGGTATGAATAACTCACTTTGGAAGGAGAGAGAATAGGAAATTAAAGGGAGAATGCAGCAGCAGATTAAAAAGAGAGATTACTGGCACAACAGAATTTATCTGAACAGCCTAATTGCCCTGATTTTGTGTAAGCTTCTGACAGCCAGGCTGTAAGTTGTTTGTGGCAGCCAGAGCAGTAGAACAGAAAAACCAAATGTGGCAAAATACAACTTGTGAAGGTGGATGTTTGCTTAAAATGTGCATGCACAAAAAAATTACATACCTATATGGATGTTTCAGGCTTATACTTTTAAAAAAGAAATATGAGTCGATGGCTCAATTGCAACATGTTCATCCTGCTGTGCCCTTGTATTTCACAAGGTACCACAAGGAGGAGACATCTAACAGAGACAGACACACACACACATTACACTTAGCATACACAGGCCCTTAGTGAAGTAAATTGGTGTCTCTGTTATCTGGCTTCACACTCTGGGGAGGAAAGTGTAAAAGCATGTGTTTGGAAGTCTGTGACCAACAGAAGCATGTGTCATTCCAGAGAGGTAAGAGTTTGTCTCAAATATGTGGTAGGCTAAGATAAAAGAAATCTGGCTTTGGTTCTTGGCTGTGACTCAAATCTTACTATGTCACTGTGACCAGACAGGGTCACAGTTCTTTAAGTTCTCTGCCTTTAACAGAAAGGGATTTACACACACCCTTCATCCATGTTGCCTGTTCTTAAGTGTTTGAAGCACAGTAACAAACACAACAAAGTCCTATTGAGCTAAGTTGGCTCAGAGTTCTTAAGTGCTGAAAAGGCCTTAAGGACACTTGGCTAGAAATGAAGTTTGGCTCATCTCTCCTCAACCTCCCAGGCCTATTCTGTGATGCCTCCACCACAGGGGACTCCTCATGGTCCTTGTATTTTGACTTACTCAGTGTCTAACCTCCTGCTTTCCATCTTCTTTGTCAGTTCCTGTTTCAGTAACTTTTTTCTTCCTTTCTAGGCTTGGATGACTTGTGCAGGTTTGGAAGCCCCAGTGATACCTTGCAGTCCAGGGAGGAGAATGCATTGGAAGTGAAGGATTGAGGGCATGAATAGCACAGGAGTGCCCTCCTCCTGCAGCAATGTTGCACCAAGCCTGGCAGCTCTGTGGGAGATGGTGCCACTGGTCCAGCCCTTTTGTGCATCTCCTCATGCTGACTGTGGTGACATTTGGTGTCCTCACACCTTTGATTTGCCACCGGCTCCTCCACTCTTACTTCTATTTGCGCCGCTGGCACCTGAACCCCATGAGCCAGGAGTTCCTGGAGCAGAACCAGCAGGAGGGCCAAGATGCTCTCCATTACTTTGAGAAGATGCAGATACCAAATGCCTCCGAGGCCTCTGGCAGTGACGCCTTCCAGCCCTTGCTGCTGATCACCATTATCACTGTGCAGAGGCGGAATGATTTCCACTATGTTTTGCAAGTGGCCTCTCACTTCCACCGCCTCCTCCAGGAATGTGGTGCACGTTGCCAGAGCCACCAGATGCTCCTCTGTAATGTGGAGTCAGACCCCAGTAGCCATCAGGATGTCAGGCTGCTGAGCAGCTTCTTTCCTATGGTCAGTCGTGATAGAACTGGGGAGAACCCTGACCCCGGAGTGAACCAGTTTGAGAAGGAGAAGCAGGACTATGTCTTCTGCCTCAAGCAGTCCCTGTTGGCTTACAATCCAGAGTACATCCTCATAGTTGAAGATGACGCTGTGCCAGAGGAGGAGATATTCTCTGTCTTGCAGCACCTCTTCTTGGCCCGGTTCTCCAAACCATACCTCAGAGACGCTCTCTACTTCAAGCTTTACCATCCTGAGAGGCTCCAGCGCTACTTCAACCCCGAGCCTATGAGAATCCTCGAGTGGCTCGGCCTGGGCATGTTTGTGGGGCCCATGCTGACCTGTGTGTACTCATGGGCAGCAGGGCGGCCCAGCCCCAGCTGGTACGTCGTGTTGTTCTTTGCTTTGTACAGCATGGCCTTGTCGGAGTTGGTAGGACGGCATTACCTGCTAGAGCTGCGCCGGCTGCACCCTGCACTCTACAACGTCGTGCCGGTCACCGAATGCTGCACCCCTGCCATGCTCTTCTCTGCCCCCTCTGCACGACGTGCCTTAGGTTACCTCAAGGGGCTGCACTGCCGACAGGGTTTTGCCAAGGATACTGCCCTCTACTCCTTGCTACGGGCTAAGGGGGAGAATGCCTATGTGGTGGAACCCAACCTGGTCCGGCATGTGGGAATGTATTCCAGCCTTCGGCTGAACAGCAACCCGAAGCTGCTGTGATCTGTTCATGTCTTTCCAGACACAAAAGCCCAGGGAGCTTGCCACTGGGCAGAGGGACAGTGTGCAAACTTGGATGTTGTGCTGTATGCACTGTGCCTCCCAATGGACAAAGAATAACTCTCTTTAAGAAACAGATTTCTTAAAAAAAAATCAGCTTATATACATACAGACCCTATTTAATATATATTTGGAACTAATCACCCTGTACCACCTGGGAGGGGAGTGGATGATCCCTGCTGAAGGTGTGGGTTGCCCACTCTCTTTAACCATTCTTAAAGAAAAGCTCTCACACCAACATGCACAGCTATCCTGCCTAGTCTCCTGTACACTGGTTACAAAAGTCCTTACCTTAGGGCAACATAAATGTTGGACAAAGTGAATGTTTCAAATTTAAGCTAATGAGGAGGAAAAGGCCTTATTTCCCCATCCTTACTAAGGTCTGATCTTTGGCCTCTATCTGTTTCAAAGCTGTGGTTTTGAGCAGACCCTTCAAAAGCGGAAGTGGTTTACAGGAACCTACCCACAAATTCTTCCTAGATACTTCAAATTTTATGAAGCCTTCATAAGTTACTCCATTGCAGATCCTATCTGCACTTCCACCCTTCCCACTCCTTTTGTTTGGACCAGAGGCCCTTAAAAACAAAACCTTTGCTGCTTTGTTAAAGGTCACCTCTGAGGGTAGGAATAGAACAGAATCACAGCCATTGGCATTGCACAGGCAGGTCACAAATGCACATTTTCATTGATACGTAACAGATGTTAATACACATAACAGGATTATCATCACTAGTTATAGTGAATCCAGGTCATTAAAGGAGGTTTTATCAGTTGCTGATGGAATTTAGGCATTCAAAATGCATTTACCTTGGCTTTGCATCAGCACAGAGGCAAAGGAAATATTAGATCAGGTGCCACTATTGTGCAGGATCCTTGTTCATTTTGGAGCTGTAATTCACAACTTGGCCTGAGTGGTTCTTTTGCTGTTCCGAGCAGGAAGCAAAATACCTGTAGGAAACAAAGTTAGCTGTTCACAAAGACAAGCAACAATGGCACAGCACATCAAAAGGCCACTGACTGTGACACATTAACTTTGTGTGCCCTGGTTGTTAAGCATTCGGTATAGGTACTTCATACCCAGGATGTGTGTGCAGTTAAATATAAAACCATGCAGGTGACAAAAGATCTTATATAGAACGAAAACAGACAAAAAATGTGTATTTCTAATGAAAACCCCACCTTGGCTATCATGGCCTTTGAATCAAATTCATTTATGTGTGGAGTTTGGTTGAACTATTTTTAAAACCATTCCTAGCTTTGGAGTGAACCAAGTACAGTATTTTTTGTTGAGTTGTTTTGGGTTTTTTTTACTTTGGTGATGGAAGAGCTCTGCTTTGAATTTTCTTCCCCCTGATTTATGCCTTAAGCTCTTAACAAGTCTAGTTATAGGTGTAAAAGACATAAGACTTCTGAGAGATGAAACCAAAGAAAATGGCAAACCTCCCTATGTCAGCACACAGTGAGTACCAGTTACCAATTACAACACAAACATAGCGCAGGTTAGCAGAGCAACAGCATCACAGCAGTGCTTTGCTCTCTTAGTAATCAGCTGGGGAACTTTTAGAACACCTTTGGAAATCAGAGGTGAGTAAAAACTGCTTGTGGATTCCAGGTCATTTCAAAGGCAAAGTGCCTCTCCTGGCAGAGGACACTGGAAAAATGGCAGAGGCAAAACCACGTTTTGTTCTCAGCTGCTGAACACCCCAGGGATACCAAGGCAGGTTGGCAAAACTCTTCTCAGGCTTTACACAGGGTCAGGATGGCAGAATTTGTGTGGTGGTGTGTATTATTTCACTAAGTGCCTGCACATACAACTTGTTTCTGGATCTTCAGCTGTGAATGTTTCACTGCTGTGTGCTTTCTCTTCACTGTTTTGTATCTTTGTACTATCCAAATCCAGGACAGTGCTCTGTTCTTTTCATGAGGGTCCGTTCATGTTTATTCTTGCAAAGAAAATCTCACAGCAATGTGCAGTGAATGCAAAAAGGAGGAGGGAAAAGAAAGAAGGAAATAATAGAAAAGAAACCAACTAACTATATACAGTTAATAAATGTTTGATGTGGGGAAATGATTTATCTGTTTGTCTCAAAGTTATTTTCCTTCTTTGTCCAGTAGTACTTTATTTGTTGTCCCAAAGATCCCAGGGAGGTCAATAATTTCAGCCTCATAGCTGAAAAGTAAGAACATGAATTTGAGGCATCCTTTCTAACCTAAAAGCCAATTTTTAGGGCATGAAAGGCAAGAGAATTTGACTGGGAAACCAAACAATATGCAGAGGGTCTAGGGCTTGAACTTTCCAGTAAGAGTAAGTAAGAGTTTCAGATAAACCAGTGGAGAACAAAATCCTTTGTGCAAGAAGCAGGTTAATAAATTCTCTGTGTCCTTCTGGAATAATTTTCTTAAGTGAACAACTCACCTTCACAACAGAGGTGCTGCTTTTGCTGAGCTGTTTCTGAGTCACTGGTCCTTGAGCAGTGCCCACCCTGCTGATGGTGCATCTCGGGCCAGGGCTCCTTCTGTGCTGCTCCCTCTGGCCTTTCACAAGTAGAATGGTTTTTGTTTCTCTTTTCTGTGCCACAAGTCAGAGAAGTGTACATCACCCTCAGACAGAAAATGGGAGGTTACTGTGCATTCTTAATTCCTGTTGAATTTTGTTCCGCAGTTCATGCTAAAAATGCAGTTTCAAACACACAAAATCCTTTTCCATCTCTTTTCTGCCAGGAGAGTGGAGCTGAGTTGCCATGTCTCAGGACAGATAAGTTCAAAGCATAGCTCCTTGAAATGTGGTCTTAAGAATTTGGTTTATTCATTATAAAACAAACTTAATGATGATCCTTTAAACAGTCAGTGTGGATTTTCTTGGGTATTGGTTCATTCCCAATAGTTTGGACACTATTTTTCAATGCAGCAGCTACTGCTTGTACAGGAAGAGTCTTTCTTGAAGGGCCAGCAGGAGGGCTCAAGGCTTTATTGTCCAAGACAAGTTATTAAAAGTTATTAAATTAAACAAAACTTATATTTGTTTTCAAGGCATGTCCAACATAAGCAAATTCTGGCAGAACACAGGGCATAAACTGACAGCTGTCTATTAGACAAGAAGCCCAACAGGATTTTCTAGCTACAGTGGATATCAATGTCTTAGTGAGAAGGCATTTAAAGAGAGAAGGGAAAAGCCTTTCTTCCAGTGGTGAGGAGCTGTGAATCACCAGATCAGGTATTTCAACAGCAATTTGTCTGGATGCAGGCTGAATTACTTTTGGTTTTTTTTGTAATTAAAGTTATTTACAAACAAACTTTCTACACAATAAACAACCTTTCTATTAGCCTTTCTATTGTCCCTTCTTTCTGTTTGTTTCCCTGAATGGCAGATCCATCTTTCCTTACTGTATGTGACAAAGAAAGATACTTCCATGTTCATGCATTTGCACACATGTAATAATTTTGATCCTATATTCTAACTTTGATCCTACAAACATTCAGGATGAAAAGGACCTGAAGGAAAAAGGAAAGGACTTCTGAAGGTTCACAGTCAAATTCCCCACTCAAAGCAATTTTTATTAGACTAGGTTCCTGAGGCTCTTCTCCAATCAAGTATTGAAGTGTCTTAACAGGGACCTGAGATAAAATCAAGTGCTGGAATTTAAGCTTAGCTTACTTTTGTATGGAAAGGGTACTTATTTCACATAATAAAAAAAGAGTAATTTTCTGTGGGAGACAGCTGTAGCTACAAAGGCATTGGCAGTTTCTCTTCCACAGTCTGAGTTTCATTTTGTGTTCTTTCCACACCAGCTTTACAGGCAGCATATCCAAATTCAGCAGATGGCAGGGCCCAACATGTGGTTCTGAATAATCTTCAGTAAAACACGTCTGCCAAAAATGCATAGAGAATTAGGTACTCTGTGGTCTGTGCTTCTTCACTGCATGTGTCTCTGTGCTAGAGTAACTTCATTCCCACAGACTATCTGTCCTGACAGCTTATGCTTTGGGAGAATCCACCCTATCAGCCGCTTAATCCATGCACCTGTAGGCTAAGAGTCAGCGACATCAATGTCACTTTCCATGACTTTGTTCTTCAAGGCAAGCTATGAATGCCACATCCCCAGCTGTACAATGAGTGATTTTTAAATGTTGATAAAGAAGACCTGCATTTTACTGCTCTGTTCATAAGCCTCTGGACAGCTGTGCCTACTTTCTCCTTGAATTCCTGCCATGGTGTCTAGTGTTCCTGCAGCAGTGCCGCATCTACCATGGTCTTTTCAGCAAGCTGGTCCACTTCGAACATCTGTTATAAACAGGTATAAACAGTTAAGTATTTCCCTCCATACAAGCCAGTTGTTTGCTTGCTTGCTTTTCCAAAGACAAAAGTAAACAGAAAGGCACAGAGACCAGTTATCACAGCACTTACCTTCATGTCCTGTTACAGCTGCTTTGCACAGCCCAGAAATATTACCACAGGCAGCCCTATTTAGACCTGTACCCTTGTTTGCTATGCCCACTATTGAGATTATGACAAAGATTTGAGTTCTGATAACAGTAGTGTGTGCTTGCCTGTTTCTCATTCCAAGTCATGGTGTTTGTTGCAGCCCAACTTTAAGTCACACAGAATGAAGAGCAAAGCAAACCCTCCCTTGTGGGATGCCTTTGGTGGGCTCTGTGGGCACAAGTCTGTTGTTCTCAACACCCCACAGGCTCCCCTGTGACAGTGCTGTGGAGCAAAAAATAGAGAGGGATTTCTTTCAGAGAGGCTAACAGCCAGGGTCCCCACACTGGGGCTGAGGGCTGTAGGTGAAAGGGGAAAACAAACCACTTAATAAACAATACCTCTGATTAGACAGGGATGAACAAGCTGGACTTTGAGATGGTTGAGCAAGACTGCAGAGTACAGAAAACAGGAAACATCCAGCACAGTGTGGAGAGGTGGGTGGACTCTGCTGGGATTAGACTTTAACCCCACCATGCAGGCAGCAGCCTCCCCAGGCCACACAGCCAGGTGTTTTTTCATGTGGATGCTTATGATTCTTGGACATCTTTCCAACTTCCAGTGTTTTTTTCCATTTAATTTTAATCCCTTTTACAGGTCTGACCACATCCAAAATTGCTGATAGGATTAATAGTATTTCATTTACTTTAGTGCAGAGGGAAGCTTTAAGTGTTTCATTTTTCTCTTGGTGATCACATTGTCTCTGAAATGTCTTCATCTATCTCTTTCTTTTTTATTGTTCTTCTCAGGTGTACTACAATTTGTCTCCCTTCACATTTACTTATTTTTTTAATTTAAAATGCTAGTTAATTCAAGTGATTAAAGGGAAAAAGAGTACCAGAATTATTCTGTTAAAAACAAGCAGAAAGAAACACAATCACCAAGGTGGAAAAACTTGAGCAACTCAAAAATTTTTACCTTTTGCCTTTAAACCAGGCTTTCCATTAACTTTAAGGTACTTTATCCAGTAAGACTTTACTGAAAATTTCAGTGCAGAACTGACAGATTGATTGACAGCAAGGCTGGATGTAAAAAGGACAGCAATTAAATTAACTTCTACTACAAAAATCTGGTATTTGCATTGTCAAAATCCAGAAAGGAAACCCACAAATTAAGACTTAAGGAATAACCCATGTCACCTGTGGATGCAGTGTGTAATGGTGATTAAATTTTTTAAATGCATACTACAGTCAACTTTTGTGTGGTAATTTCAGATGGAAAAGTCAACAGAAGCAAAATCTCCAAGCCATTCAAACAGAAAATTAGTTTCAGTTGTGCCACATTTGTAAGAGGAAATGCCAGACGTGTGTTTTAACACTAGCAATCTCTTTTATAGCTAACTTCCAATTTCTGTTTCTATGCTATAAAAGACACAGTGAACATTTCAGATCTCTTACTATTTATGCATCTTGTTTGAAGTGATGTTTCAAACACGGATTTGAGCCAGCTATAAAGTTTTTTTATATTGCAAGATTGTTTATACCAGTTTTCTCATGAACACATAAAAAAGCCATAATCTGTGCAGAAAACCCTCAATTGCTGTATTTAATTAAATATGTATTTGAGTAATCAATTCTCAGACATCCAAAACTGTAAAGAAACAGTAATCCTTTCTTTATTAAAAGATTATACTCTTCACTAGAAAAATGCATCAGCAATCACTGCAAATAGTCTGTAAAACTATTTTTAAGAACACCAAAAACTGAAAGTAGTTGTTCTTTAGCACAACTGACCTCCCTTCTCATTCTCCCTGTCCTTATCCTGAGCCTGGGATCTTTCTAGTACATCCTCCTTCCCATGCCAGAGGCAGAGAAGGATGAGGAACCCCAGAGACACAGAGAAAAGATGGTTCTTCCTCTGGGACTGAACTCCCACTGGGAACCCTGCCTACATGGCCAGCCCTACAAACTGCAAAAGACAAACCCAACATGCCACTAAGAAGAGTGGCAACACAAACAGCAGTGGATGTTACAAAACACATCTGTTTCACACTATTATGGAGCCACTTCATCATAAAGCGGTTACCTGGACCCTTTACATTCATCTGCATTGCCTCTGCCTCTCTTTGCTTCTTGTTTTCCTAGGGCCCCCTAAATCTGATTCCTGATCTGTGCCCTTACTCCTCTGAACACACCTTCTGCCAGGGTTCTAGTGTTCCTCCCACTCCGTATCCTCTGTAGGTGTCTCAGCCTTCCTGCACTGCGATGCCTGTATCCAAGTCCTGCTGTCCATGGCCACAAATGCAGTCTCTGTCACAGTAATGTCTGGGTGAAGCCACCTCTGCTCACACCAGCAGATAGCCTCTATCTAGTCACAGCCCTGTGGCTGCACCACCTTACTCTGAAAAAAGCTTAAGCAAAAAAAGAAGCCATTCCAAAATCAGTTGGGTCACTGGAAAGGTGGCAGAGTTGGCAATACTGAGTTCAAACTCAATGACAGGATCGCAACTTGGATAATACATCAGTTTTGCCTTTTTGTCTTCTCAGTCCTCAAAATCTCTGCTAGGACTTGTAATCCTAGTGTTTTGAGTGCTGGATGTTGGGTCAGAAGGCCTAGAAAGGCACATACCAGCAATTTGCTGCCTGGAAATAGATATACATACTTCCAAAAAAGTTAAGAATGCAAGGTGAGCTGCAGGGGATTACCTAAACTGGTTTACTGTTTGTTTGTTTGTTTGGGGTTTTTGTTTGTTTGTTTTCAAGAAGAATCCCCCATCTTTTCTCTTAACAGCTTGTCAGACCACATCACAGATGACACTAGGAAAGAAACACTTCCAAGTACTTTCTCCTGTGACAGCTTCTAACCAAAACAGGGACAACAGAACTCAAACTCTGATTTTCTCTGTGGCCCTGAAGAAGAGGGTCTTAGATAATGTGTTTGATTAAAAATATTTTTAATCTATATTAGATCCTTCTGTTTTGGTGGAGAAACTTTGATGCACTGTGGAGTTTGTCTTTCTGCTAATAAGGGAGAAATGGAATGTAAAGCAAACACTGTAAAGCAGGGAAGGCTTTATTTCCATGTCGTGTGCCACAGCTTTCTTCAGCGAAATAGTATGGATCAGGAAGGAAAACATTAGAGAAAACAAAGCTTTCAACTGGACTACATTCTCAGCTTTTTCAGAGGTTTCTCTGCTGTCACGAAGGGCTTCTGCTGGCAACTCGTGGGTTGCTAAGATTTCGTACATACACCTTGTCATGCAGCTCTACATGAGACAGGCTCAAGAAGGAAGTGCTCTAAGGAAGACAGTGTTGCACAAAGAGAGGAGAAATCAGATGTCCCACCCTGTCCCTGTAAAGGCTAAAAGTGTCACTCCATGAGCCAAACAAATTGAGAAACCACGTCATTCTTTGGGCAAACACCGGGGCTTAGTGGTAAAAACATGCTAATGTCCAAGGTTGCAGAGCATGTTGCTGAGGGTATGATGTTTGCATAACAGTCCCTGTACTGTTGCCTCCAGGAATATTGACCTGCAGTATGGGGGGAAAGAGTAAACCAAATAATCAATCTACCCGGGTTTGATGAATAGGTGTGGTATGGTTTCATTTAACTGGAATTCTAACGCACCATTTGCACAGCATCTGTGTTTTCCACAGAGAAATTTTGCTAAGCAACTGAGAAGTTCATAGGTCATTGCAATATGGGATTCTGGTGTAAAGTTTGTCTTGCATTTGTGTACCTCGATGTGGGCATATTTTGTCTGATGACCATAATTCTCACACATACACTGGGTTACAGGACATCAGAAGTTAAAGCTTCATTAATCCTGACACTGTAGCGTCACATTTTTTCTTTCCATATAGTCATTGGAAAAGGAAAATATGTTTCCATGCTAAGTTTTCTAGCAAAGAAAAGAAGTGTAACACTCAGAAAGCCACTGAAATGATACCACCTCATGCCAATTAAGGTTCTTTTGCACTGTTTCTTCATTTTGTTTCCTACTCTTCCTTCCTGCACTGTGTGGTTTCCTAAGTATAAGCTAACCTTGAAAGCAAAGTTATGCCCAAGATTCCTGTAAACAACTTCTGTCATTCACCTTGTAGTTTCTTTTCATTCTGTTTTAGAAACAGGAGGAATAATTTGAAATAACTGGAAAACATCTCAGTTTCACTGCATGGTGAATGGCCTTGTATCTACTGGGGCGGGGAAAGGGGAGGAACAGCAGGGGCATGGCCAGGTCTCATTGGAGGTATGTGGTGGTGGCCTGATAGCCAGTGACCAACCTTGAGCAGTGACACCTCCCCAGACAGCCTGGGGGGAGGAGGGACAGTGAAGGAGTGGAGGGTGAGGGAGGGAAAAACCTGTCAAGAATTTTATAAAAGTTAGTGATCAGAAGGACCAGGTCTCTTTGCTTGCAAACACTTCACCAGAAGGTTGTAGCAGCAGAGGCACTGCTCACAAACAAGTAAGTATAGTAATTTAACTTCTAAACTGTAAAGGTGGTATGTATATCAGCAGCTGAGACCTGGTATGTTTATCTACAGAAGGCGTGGGAAGTTGTGTTTTGGTGTTGTTTTTATTTTTTTGTTCCAGGAACAGCTTGTGAGAAAGAAACAGCCATTCTGCAGTGGTCTTCCAAAGTGATCCATTTGCTGCTAACACTGGCTTTCTAACTTAGCTTAGTCATTCAAAACTCCTGGAGTAAGTGAATCCTTAGTCTAAGGGGACTAGAGCAATAAGATACCTTCATTGCTTTCTGTTGCTTTGGTTTTGTTTGTTTTTGCTTGTGGTATAGATAAATTTATGTTTTTCAAGGAGAACAGAGAATGACTGGAGAAGGCAGCTGGTCCTGACAGACACCAGTGCTGATAGAAGTGTAATTATGTGTGTTTGTTGTGCAGCTTCTTCTGAGGCATTAGTGCAGTGGATAAGAGTCTTTGGTAGTGTAAGATGGTCTGTGGTGCAGGAAAACAAAACCTGCTCTTGCATTAGGCTGTGACCTTTCAAGCTGTGAGCAGCCAGCTTCAGGAAATTGCTTGACCAACTCAAATCCTCACAAGTCTGTGATCCTCCATCACTTTCTCAACTACCCCATGTGCCTAGCACCCAAAACTACTTAGCCCACCTGAGACCCTCACCACCACTTACCCCAGCCTCCCCTGCTGGCAATACAAGACTTGAATTCTCATGCAAGTCTGACAGCAACTTTTTTATCTTCTTTGAAAAGAGCCCAGTCCTGAAAGAGAAGCAGCTTCTCCCTGCTGGCCACACTTACTTCCAAGCAACCAGCTTCTTGCCATCTCACCCACATCTAGCCATCATGAGTGCTCTGCTCACACAGGGTGCTTGGACCCTTGTTGCTGGCTCCTGTTCAGCTCAGTGCCTGTGTCCCACTGTTCCCATGTCCCACTAGTCCAGGGGGAATTGCTGCCAGGCTCAGTGTCCCAGGCAGTGGCTGGGCATTTGTCCTGGCTGGACTTCACCTGCTCCTGTTGGCCTCTTCCCGCCCACTGTCCAGGCTCCTCTGGATGGTTGCCCATCAATCAAGCATATCAGCTGATATCATCTGCAGGCTGGATAAGGATGTGCTCTGTCAGCAGGACGGGGCCAGCCTTGCCCAGCCGCTCACACAAAGTTCTCACAATGCCCAAGTAACCAGACTGACTTAGAAATGGATCTTTAATGGGGCTCCACAGAGAAGTGAGGCCAGCATCTATATACATCCACTGCAATGAGAATATAATGTGCTTAACCCATTATGTGTCTGTCTCTCCTAAGCATACAAGTGTAAAAAGAGGAGTCAATCCAGTCAGGTCAGTACTGTGCCTACATGAAATGGGCTTAAATTCTGAATACTTTCTATTCTTCCTATCAGCTGTATTTATCAATGGATAAATGCATATATATATATTATATATATATATATAATATATATATTCCACTTCTGCTTTCTTCAAACCCTGCTCTTTGGAAGCAGAATCTTTTGTGTGCAGAGTTTGTATTGCTGACTGTCAGAGATGGTGTCAAAGGGCTGTGTTTACTAGTAATTGAACAGGAAAAGCTACATGCATGTAATTTGGGATTTTTGGTCCTGTACTTTTGGAACCAATTTTATAAAAGAAGAGATCCAAGAAAAAAAAGGAACAACTTACAGATTCTGATCCAAACTTTTCCCACCTGCAAACCAGGACTCAGGTGAGATTTCCTGTAAGATTAGAACATGCCAGTCACTTGAGGTGGTTAGAAAGAAAAGACACCAATAAAGTAGCAATGTTTCCAAGATGATCTCTAGCATTGTTCCTTCTGCTACTCATCTTGCCTCTGCTCTTTGGCTCTCACTATTAACAGGATGCAGTCCTTGTGCTGGTATCCATGAAGATACTTCCCCTGCTCCTTTATGACAGCTGAGAAAAACATCAGATCTCAGCAATACAATATTTACTTCTACAACTGTGTTGTCCTCCTTCCCCCACCCCCACCTCCTGCTGGACACAGGCTAGGGGCTGAACAAAGAACTTAGTTTGCTTAAGGAGCTGTTGAAGCCTGGCCAACACTTAGGTAGCTGCAAAGCTGGGGATTTTGTACTTTCTGTGCAGTTTTATTATTTTGTGGGGTTCTTTTCTACTTCTTTTAAAAAAGTTATATAAGCAGTTACTACAAAGAGAATGCATTGTATCAATACGATGTAAAATCATTGTGAAATCACTTGAGCTTGTGACATTTGGGTAAATGAACCCAAAATTTGTTGAAAAACTTTAGTGGTGGGACAACTCCTAGATACTGTTACTGAGATCACAGTTCATCTGAGCTTTTTCGTTCCTGGAAAAGTTGTCAAATCAAACAGATAAATCAGAATAATAAAGCAAATAGACAAATTTGTTCTTGGAAGACTGAAATGAGCCGTGCAGCTGTGCAGCTTGGGCACAACTGTTTTTCCTCAGAATTTGTGAGGTGACATATGCAGCTCCTATGGGGAGACATTAATGTTTCTGAGGATGTACTGGGAGCTTACGCTTTACGAGGTAGCTGTATGAAGTGTTATTGAAGTGTAAGGCTTCTCCACTCCCCTTCTCCCTGCTCTCCTGCTTAGAGCAGGACCTTGCAGTAGAGACACCTTTTCTGAATCCAGCCACGAAGATCTTCAGGGATTATGCTCCTTGTGAAAGAATCACAGAAAAATAAAATCCTCAATCAAGCGTTCTTGAGCATTCTGCACCTCTGAGCTATTTTTAGGTTTACAATTGCTTTTTTCCCCTAGTTTCTTCACCATTTCAGCTAAAGTACTGTGCCTTTCACTCATCCTTCTAGCTCAGCAGGCTAGCTGGGAACCACCCACAATGGCCTTAAAGATAATTTTGGAACGACTTTTGGCAAATCTTCACCTCCTCCTTCACACCCAGTGAGATACTTGTATAGAAAATGGAACTAATCCACTCTCTTCCAATTCACCATTGTGGAATGACACTGTGTTGTTTCAGTCTGTCAGAGTACTCACTTGGAACACCACTATTCTCTGAAAACTGGTGTTTCTGTATTTCTGTGCTTCGCAGGCTGGTTTTGAGTGGTAACTCTCTCTTTGTTATCTTTAGGCAAGCACTGGAAACAAGTAAGGTAGAGCAGACATTAATCTCACTGTTTACTGCATTGCTGAAAAGAAAGTGTATCCATAATAACATAGCTGGAGTGACAGGTAATCTCCCAGTTCAGGCAGATGGATTAAAGATTACCTACTGCATTGCTGAAAAGAAAGTGTATCCATAATAACATAGCTGGAGTGACAGGTAATCTCCCAGTTCAGGCAGATGGATTAAAGATTACCTACTGCATTGCTGAAAAGAAAGTGTATCCATAATAACATAGCTGGAGTGACAGGTAATCTCCCAGTTCAGGCAGATGGATTAAAGATTACCTGGATACACCTCCTGCTGCTATAGCACAGCTCCAAATTGCAGCTCTAAAATCCCACCCCTGATTTAGTGATTCATTAATTTTGACTTTGGACAAGATCACATTCTTGCCAGATCACTCTTTTCAACTACTGGAGTGACTCCTCATCATTTTGCACAACGACTTATTTAACAGCAGAGTGGTTTTACCTGAAGTGCTCACCACCAAACTATTATTACAGTAATCATAATAACAGGCCAGTTTCCCCTTTCTAAGAGACCTATCCAATACAGAAAGCAGGTGAGGAATAAGGAGGGTTATAGGTAAACTGGAGCAGCATAAATCACAGCTTTTCAAGTTCTTCTCAGTAGGTGAACAGGCTAAGAGCTGGGAGTGATGGAGATGTGGTCACCACAGTAGAAGGATGCTTCCCAGAGCTCTGGGCCCAGCCTGGCATAGAGAGGGTTTCAGTAAGCCTCCTTCACCAGGACCTCAGCAAGAAGGCCATTCTGCCATTGGAAAAGGTGGGAGCACTCTCTCCTTTGACACAATCTTCATCACACACTTCTTATTCTCCCCTCTGAACCTAGAATGACTCACCTTTGATAAGCTGTGTAAGAAAAATTCTAGTCTCAGCTCACAAAAAGGTAAAGACATCTAGATACTGCATCTGACTGGTCTGTACTGGCAATGCCATTTCAGTCTTGCAGTGTAACACCACCAGTACCAAAGTAGCTTCAGCTGTAAATCAGAGACACAGATTTATGGCTGCCACCTTGCTGTGATGGCATGGCTGCCAGAAAATTTTGGCACCATTTTACATGCTGTACAGAAATCTGCACCCTATCATGAGAAGCAGACAGAACCTCTATAATTGCTCCCCATTATGCCCTTCAGCAGGGAGAACAAGACAAGGATTCCCTGGCAACATAGTGTCTGTGTGCAGGGAAAGAGGAAGTAGGCCTGTTTATGTAGGGAGAAATATCTGCTAGCCATGAGGGATGAAATGGGAAATGGCATGTTCTCAGTTCTCTCTCAGGCTGAGTTTGGGAATAGACAATGCAGACACTGTCCAGAGGCCTGCCCTTTTGGAGGAAAACTTGATATTGGAGATTTTTTGTGGTTTTTTTAATGAATCACCTTGTGGATTTGCCACCTACTGATAAAAATGTGTATTGCTTTACCTATCACATATGACAAATTAAAGGAAGAGAGTCTTTCTGCTTCAGGCGTACAGGAAAGTAATTTGGACTATTCAGATGATCTGAGAAACTATAATTTAATGTCATAATCAAAAACTTAAGACCAAGAATTTTGTCATATCAAGACAGAACTCAGGTGCTGTGTATCTGCAGCTAGTAAGCCTCTGCCACAGTTGAAAAGATAGAAATGGTGAATCCTTCTAAGCCCCTAAGTCTATAGAGGAAGCACTGCACTACAGTTATAAAAGCAGCCATTGGGAGGAGAATTACAAAGCAAGGCAAAAGGCTGGTGATGGAAAGTCAACCAGACACAGCAGCAAATGCTGCCAACAAAGGTCAGAAAATGGGAGAGGAGCAGTATTAGGAAACACGTAAAGTAAGCAATGGATAACTGGAAGTCTCCAGAGTCACCAATTTGCATACTTGTTACTTGGTGCATGTTTTTATGACAGACCGACCTTCCTTTATGTTCCGGGCAAATCCAGGTAAAATGCAGCTTCTTTCCCACTTTGGTTCTGGAAGGATGTGGCAGGATGTGGTCCTGCATTTCTCTCTTTTAGTTTTGCCAGACACACCAAGCCAAGAAGAACTCAAATGGATTTCTGGGCAAATGCCTATGATAACATGGACCGGACAAACATCAGACAAGCTCCAAATGGAAACACTCAAGTGGTGTCTCTAGTTCAAAGTCTTCCCCAGCTTCTAACCAGTAATTCTCTTCTACAGACAAGTCAACATGACCCACCAGTTTCCACCACTGTCTGCAGAGCAGAAGAAAGCTCTATCAGACATTGCTCAGCGGATTGTGGCTTCAGGAAAGGGGATCCTAGCTGCAGATGAATCTGTGGGTGAGTTCTGGACATCAATCATTTAGCAAGACCCAAGAATTTTTCCTTTTAATTTTGCTCCACGTTTGAAACCTAGTGGAGTAAATGAAAAACACTTAAACACTGAGCAGTTGTCTGAGCAGAAACAACTCAGCAAGGCAGCTTAAAAACTATGGGTTGAGAAGGGAAGCTCTAAACAGGCTGCAGTTCCTTACTCCACACTGGGACCAGGAGGAGGCCAGCCAAACCTAAAATATCTTTGTCTGGCCTTTGTTCACCTCATTAGGTACCATGGGGAACAGGCTGCAGAGGATCAATGTGGAGAACACGGAGGAGAACCGCCGAGCTTTTAGAGAGATCCTCTTCTCTTCAGACACTTCCATCAACCAGAGCATTGGGGGTGTGATCCTCTTCCACGAGACTCTCTATCAAAAAGACAGCAGTGGAAAGCCATTCCCAGCACTCATCAAGGAGAAAGGCATTGTGGTGGGAATAAAGGTGAGTATCTGTATTTGCTTGGCTGGCAGCATAATCCAAACCCCATTTTTCCAAAGAAAATTTATGTATGAGGCTGAAAAAAACCCTTTTGTGTTTGGCTTTTTGTGCTTGGTTTTAAAATCACTAGAGGATCTCTGCCACCATTCTCCGCATATTGCTTTTGGGCAACTAACCAGAGGCACATTTGCATTAGATGCAGGAACTTTTTACACACCAACTCCCACCTACTCACCATTCACTGCAAATAAGTCCCTCCATGCAGAAAATTAAATCCGTTTCTTTCCACATCTGACATAGCTCTCAAGCCACTCCTTGCAGTCATCTACATAAAGCCCCCTCCTCTTCCCCAGTTCACTCCTTTTCTTCCCCTTTGCCCCAGTATTTCCCTCCTTTGCACCCTGAGCATGTTCGACCCTACACTTTACTCACAGTCAGCCTGCAGAAAAGACATAGATAAGAAGACAAGACATAGATAAGAAGACAAGACTGATTCCCATCTCTCTGTAACCCTTCCTGTTTTTCTGCTCTCTACAGCTGGATAAAGGCACAGCACCTCTAGCAGGAACAAATGGAGAAACCACTATCCAAGGTAAGGGAAGATCCAAGGAGCCTAAGCTATGACCTGTGCAGCAAAAGCCACAGGGTGACTCACCTGAGCTGCAGTCTTGGCTGTTATCACAGTACTTCCCAGAGCTCTGAGCTGAAGAACAGCTCTCAGTGGAGAACTGTCCTCCCCTTGCAGGGCTGGATGGGCTGGCTGAGCGCTGTGCCCAGTACAAGAAAGATGGTGCTGACTTTGGCAAGTGGCGTGCGGTGCTCAAGATCACCAGCACAACGCCCTCTCAACTCGCTATCCAAGAGAATGCCAACACCCTGGCACGCTATGCCAGCATCTGCCAGCAGGTACCCACCCTCCAGCAACCTTTCATGAGATGCTGGTGCCCCTTCTCACTGTTCCCTGTGATAACACATTAGAAAGGAGGATCTCTGTGAGGGTTTTGGGGAAGACGAGGAGGAGGGGCAGCACACTAAGAAGAAATACCACCAAAATCAGGGTCAATGACAAGAACAGTTTTTCTTACATAGCCCTAAAGAATTCCCTGTCTTTCTCTTCTTAGCATGGTTTGGTGCCCATTGTGGAGCCAGAAATCTTGCCTGATGGAGACCATGATCTCCAGCGCTGCCAGTACGTCACAGAAAAGGTAAGAGATTCCTCCCTCTCTCCTTCCTTTCATAAATCAGCAGCTAGACTTTGTGCAGTCTGTGCTCACAGATCTCAAGGAGATTTCACCAAAAAGGTAGTTCATAACTGCATCACAAAAATGAGCTGCTTATAGGCAAATAACGAGTTAATAGCAAATGCAAGAGTATAATCCATGGTTTTGGATTTCCACACAAACTGACAATATAAGCATTCTCAACCTCAAAAAGATGGAGCAGAAGCAAAACCAATTACTTCAATTTCAGTACCTCAGTTTGCAGTAACAAATACAGTCAATAGGAAGAGTGGTATTCTGGTCATCTCAAGAGCAGTGGTGTCTCCACAACGCCCCTGAGATAATTTCACACAAGAAAGCAAAATTCAATTTGATTTTGTTCCACTCCCAAAGAATAAGCTGTCTTTCCACAGGAGGCTGACGTGAATATATGAGCAGAGGTCTGTATTCAATCCTCCTGTTTTCAGGTTCTGGCTGCTGTCTACAAGGCACTGAATGATCATCACGTGTACCTGGAAGGGACACTGCTGAAACCCAATATGGTGACACCTGGGCATTCCTGCTCCAAGAAGTACACCCCTCAGGACATAGCCGTAGCCACTGTCACTACTCTCCTCCGCACCGTTCCTGCTGCTGTCCCTGGTGATTCCTGATTCCCGATTCATTCCTATGTCTCCATTCACACTGTCACTGTTGCTGGCCCTGCTCCTGGCTCTGACACAGCTGCTCCTCTAGCACGTACAGGTCAGGGGTTGAGGTAGCCTGGAGCACCCCGTTTCTAAGCCTCAAGTCCTTTCTTGCAGGAATCTGCTTCCTGTCTGGAGGTCAGAGTGAAGAGGAGGCTTCTGTCAACCTGAATGCCATGAACCAGTCCCCTCTGCCTAAGCCATGGAAAGTGACCTTTTCCTACGGGAGAGCCCTCCAAGCCTCTGCCCTGGCTGCATGGCTGGGCAAAAGTGAGAACAGGAAGGCTGCACAGGAGGCCTTCCGCAAGCGGGCACAGGTATGAGGCTTCCCCAAAGCACAGACAAGACCTGCTCTCACCTTCCAAAGGCTCCCCCTGATCCAACCTGGCTCCTCCTGTTCACCAGGGTGTTATTCTGTTATTCCTGAAGCCTTGCGTGGTTACTCTCGCTGGTCACTTTTGCACATCTGCTTCTCTTAGTCCAGGCTGACTGTTTCCTTCTTTTTTTTTTTTTTTCAGATTAACAGTTTGGCTTGCAGGGGGCAGTATGTCCTGTCTGGGAAGACTGACACAGCTGCCACGCAGTCACTTTTCACTGCCAGCTACACCTACTGAAAGTGCAGCAACCCTCCTCCTGCCTCTTCTCACAAGGTGGAAGATGTTTAGAAATTAAAGAAAAAACAGAAATCTAATTTCCCTGACCCTACAGCAAACTGGATTAGCTTCCTCTCCACCCTTCACTCCCACAATTTACCAAGGGGATATTCTTGTTTCATTTGCACATTCCAAGGAAAGGGAATTCTTTCCAAACAGCAAACAATAGTGAATCATGCTAGTGAATCATGAACCCACTCTCCCTCATTTTGAAACTCAGCCCCTAGAATAGTAGGCAGATTAAGTAGTTCCCCAGCAATTCGAATACATACCTTTGCCCATTACCACATCTTGCAGGCAAAATCTTGAGTAATAAACCTGGCTGTGTATTCAATCATGGCAATAAAACGGTAATTGAAAACTAATCTCTAGTTCACAATTCTTTTTGTTTTGTGTAAACTTTACAGTGTCTTTCACAAAACTAGTAGTTTTCAGTAGTCTCTGCAAAGATTAAGTCACAAAGCATTACAGCTGGTGAGACTGGGAAACCCAGAGGATATCAAAGGGAAATAATCCAATAGTAACACAGCTGGAGGTTAATCCTGCTGAACAAAGTCTGGCAGACACAGGAAAACTTGAGAGATGTACATGGTGAGCAGTGCAAGGGACTCAGGCCACAGACAAGTAACACTACCCTCAGGAGCTTCTTGTGTCTCTGGAGAATCATGATTGGTGAGATGAGGCTGTGTTAGGGCTGTGCAAAGCCTGTTTTTCCAAAGTGCCTTTACAGTGGCATCTTCAGCAGTAATTCCCATTCAGTCCTCCAGGAAGGCATCTTGGCCTACCCTGTTGGTGTAGCTTGAGTAATTATGCCTCAGGCCCACAGTTTGACCTTTGGCATGTTGCTGTGTCCCTGTTAGAGATGTAAGCTTTGTTAACTAAAGCACAGTTTGATGGTTGTCATGGAAAAAAAAAGTATGAATAGCAAAAATAGCAAACCTAACGTTATACAGGAGTATTTTCCTGAGTACACACGACACCAATCTACTCATGAGTCCTTGTATCAGCCCCTGGAACAGCCAGGGCCAGGCAATCCAGAGGACTCCCTGTCCCTCCGGGATCATCCTGGTTTGCCAGCTGCTCCTCCTGACCACGGGCACTCACTGCTCCTGCCAAGACATACAAGGAGAACAGGCAAAAATCACACCCCTGAAACCAGCTCCTTGTGTCCTCTGCATTAGTAACTGGTTTGTCATAGGAGCAATAAATAGCCAAACTACTCCACGTGGATCCAACCACTGCATAATTAAGGCTCGCATTTAGTCTGTCCTGACAATGAGTGAAGAGCAAGCAACTTGCCCAAAAACACTCCAGAGGCTGACACCAGTGTCAGGAATGACACCTCCTCCCTATTTCAGCTGTGGTCCTGGAGGTTTCCACACACCTGAGTTCAGTGAAGGCAGAGGATGTTTTTGATGAGCAGCATCCTGATCCTCTGATCTGCGCATCATGGGATCAAACACAGAACCGTTTGCATTGGAATCGTATTTTCCCAACCCATCCAGTTCCAATCCCGCTGCCATGAGCAGCGACACCTTCCACTATCCCAGGTTGCTTCAAGCCCCGTCTAACCTGGCCTTGAACACTCTCAGGGATGGGGCATCCACAGCTTCTCTGGCCAACCTGTGCCAGGGCCTCCTCACCCTCACAGGGAAGAATTTCTCCTTAATATCTGAATTTAAAACTGTCTCCCCTCGTCCTGTCACGGTCTGCCCGTGTAAAAAAGCTCTCTCTTTTTTATAAGTTCCCACGAAGCACCCGGAGGCCGCAATAAAGTCTCCCTGGAGCCTTNAGATTCCACAGGTTATCTGGGCAACAAGCGCCCACCGAAGTGCACTGCTGGAAGGCGGGCGTGGTGGTACAGGGTTGGGGTCTCTAGGGCTGTTCGCTGCTTTTGTTAGGGGTGGGAAAAGAGGGGTTTCACGGGAACGAAAAACTAGTATTTCCCGTATAACATTGTAGGCGAGACCGTGCACGAGTTGTTGACCACACTGTGGCATATAAGCAAATCAAATTTCCTGCTTAAAACTAGTGACGATGTTTTTCATATGGTTTTTTCTGTAATAGTGGTTATTTCCCGTTACCCTTTTTTTCCCTTCTACATCAGATTGGAAAATACAGCTGTAACTGGGAAAACAAGTAATCTGGTTTAAGTGGTGTTTGCACTCAGACCAGTGAAATAAGGTGATAGCTCTGCAGAGGCAGCCTGTGTGGTGAGCAGCATTTGGGAAAGCCAAACCCTGCCTGGTGGTGTTCCTCATGGATAACGGAGTTGTCCTGTCCACGGGGTGTGTGAAGGTTTAAAGCACCTTGAATAGAAAAGTGCCCTGAGTGGGTGTTAAAGAGCCCAGAGGTTGAAAATACTTCCGTTCTGGTGCCAACAGGAAGGAGGAGAAAGAAGTGGAAGCAGAAAAGGCAATTCCTGAAAAGGAGGAGAAGAGTAAGCCCAGCCTGATCTGTCCCCCGCCACGCAGCCGGAGTTACCTCCCTCCCGAGGACGTGCAGAGCTGCCTCGAGTCCCACGTCAGGGAGGTTTTTGGACCCTCACTTCCCGAAGACTGGCAGCAGACGCCCCTGGAGGAGAACAGGCTGAAGTACCGGCTTCTGGCTCGGCTGGCAGGGGAGCTGGGACATGCTGTCCCCAACTCCCAGCTCCACCTGATGCGCCGTGCCGAGGATGTGCTGGGTTTCTACCGCACTCCGGTGAAGGACGTGACCAAGTTCGATGAACTCGCGGCAGCAGAGCTGCCCCCGAACCTGAGGATCATCTGGAAGCAGTGAGTCCTTCCACGCAGCCTCTGTGCGCCTCACTTGGGCTGCGGAGCAGCAGCAGGGCCCCTCATTGCTGTGAAAGTTCACTAATAAAGGTTCACTGAATTGTGCCCAGGTTTCACTGTTCTTTGCTCTTTTTCCCATGCAGATCAGGAGTTCTTGCCAGCAGCACTGCCAGCTGCTCCCTGGCCTTTCCCTGCTGCCAGACAGTGACAGGGTCCAGTGGGGATCAACAGGTCGGGGACCCACAGTTCCTGCCCTGCACCTCGGTGCTGGTTTGAATGGGACAGAGTTAACCTTCTTCCCAGTGGTTGGTGTGGGGCTGTTTTGAATTTGTGCTGAACACAGGGTTGATGATACGTGATTTTGTTATGCTGAGCCAAGGCCTTTTCTGCCTCTTGCACTGCCACACTGGCAAGGGGCCTGGAAGAGAAGGGCAGGCTGGGAGGGGATAGAGCCAGGAGCGGTGACCCAGACTGACCAGAGGAATATTCTAGACCATATGGCATCATGGTCAGCATAAGGACTGGGGAGAAGAGGAGGGGGATGTTTGCAGTGATGGCCTTTGTCTTCCCAAGTAACCACTACATGTGATGGGGCCCTGCTCTCCTGAAAGTGGCTGAACACCTGCCTGCCCATGGGAAGCACGGAATTCATTCCTTGTTTTGCTTTGTTTGCGTGGCTCTTCCTTTCTCTATNTAACGTCCCACGCAGCACCCGGAGGCCTAAATAAAGTCTCCCTGGAGCCTTCTCCCGGTCGAAGGGTCCCGGTTCTGCCCGGCGGGAGCCGCGGCCCGGACTACGGCGCGACCGCGGGACTACATTTCCCGTAAGGCTTTGCGGGGCGCGGCGGAAAAACGTTCCCGCGGCGGTGTCGGGGAGGAGCTGGGCGCACCCGCGGCATGGCGGCGGTGCGGGCGCTGCGNAAAACTAGTGACGATGTTTTTCATATGGTTTTTTCTGTAATAGTGGTTATTTCCCGTTACCCTTTTTTTCCCTTCTACATCAGATTGGAAAATACAGCTGTAACTGGGAAAACAAGTAATCTGGTTTAAGTGGTGTTTGCACTCAGACCAGTGAAATAAGGTGATAGCTCTGCAGAGGCAGCCTGTGTGGTGAGCAGCATTTGGGAAAGCCAAACCCTGCCTGGTGGTGTTCCTCATGGATAACGGAGTTGTCCTGTCCACGGGGTGTGTGAAGGTTTAAAGCACCTTGAATAGAAAAGTGCCCTGAGTGGGTGTTAAAGAGCCCAGAGGTTGAAAATACTTCCGTTCTGGTGCCAACAGGAAGGAGGAGAAAGAAGTGGAAGCAGAAAAGGCAATTCCTGAAAAGGAGGAGAAGAGTAAGCCCAGCCTGATCTGTCCCCCGCCACGCAGCCGGAGTTACCTCCCTCCCGAGGACGTGCAGAGCTGCCTCGAGTCCCACGTCAGGGAGGTTTTTGGACCCTCACTTCCCGAAGACTGGCAGCAGACGCCCCTGGAGGAGAACAGGCTGAAGTACCGGCTTCTGGCTCGGCTGGCAGGGGAGCTGGGACATGCTGTCCCCAACTCCCAGCTCCACCTGATGCGCCGTGCCGAGGATGTGCTGGGTTTCTACCGCACTCCGGTGAAGGACGTGACCAAGTTCGATGAACTCGCGGCAGCAGAGCTGCCCCCGAACCTGAGGATCATCTGGAAGCAGTGAGTCCTTCCACGCAGCCTCTGTGCGCCTCACTTGGGCTGCGGAGCAGCAGCAGGGCCCCTCATTGCTGTGAAAGTTCACTAATAAAGGTTCACTGAATTGTGCCCAGGTTTCACTGTTCTTTGCTCTTTTTCCCATGCAGATCAGGAGTTCTTGCCAGCAGCACTGCCAGCTGCTCCCTGGCCTTTCCCTGCTGCCAGACAGTGACAGGGTCCAGTGGGGATCAACAGGTCGGGGACCCACAGTTCCTGCCCTGCACCTCGGTGCTGGTTTGAATGGGACAGAGTTAACCTTCTTCCCAGTGGTTGGTGTGGGGCTGTTTTGAATTTGTGCTGAACACAGGGTTGATGATACGTGATTTTGTTATGCTGAGCCAAGGCCTTTTCTGCCTCTTGCACTGCCACACTGGCAAGGGGCCTGGAAGAGAAGGGCAGGCTGGGAGGGGATAGAGCCAGGAGCGGTGACCCAGACTGACCAGAGGAATATTCTAGACCATATGGCATCATGGTCAGCATAAGGACTGGGGAGAAGAGGAGGGGGATGTTTGCAGTGATGGCCTTTGTCTTCCCAAGTAACCACTACATGTGATGGGGCCCTGCTCTCCTGAAAGTGGCTGAACACCTGCCTGCCCATGGGAAGCACGGAATTCATTCCTTGTTTTGCTTTGTTTGCGTGGCTCTTCCTTTCTCTATTAAATAAACTGTCTTTATCTCAGCCCATGAGTTTTCCAGGTTTTAGCCTTCGGATTCCTTGGTCCTGCTGGTGGGGAATGAATGAGCAGCTCTGTGGGGCTGCTGGTTGGGGCTAAACACAACAACCTCCTAAACTTGTCTTCAGTTCTTAACTGTGTCATGGGCTTTTGTGTGTGCAGCTAGGCTGTGTAAGGAACCATGTTCAACTCTGCCACCAGCACCAGCAGGGCTGACAAACCTAGGGAATGAGGGGGAAGATGAAGCATCCTATTTTTAGTTTTTTCCTTGAGATTGAAAATTAGGCCCTGTCAGGTTTTTAAAAGCTATTGCAGGTGTCAAAGTAAAGCCACTCCTCAAAATTGCTACATTGAAAGTAGGGCCAAGTAGAATTCTGAAATCTCTTAGCTCAGTAATGGTGAACTCTACATCAGCCCTATAAAAACAGCTGCTATCAAGGCAGCTTGGTGAATTCTTCAACATCTGTTAAGGACCCTGTTTTTTAATTTCTGTGGCTCCTTCTAGTAGCTGATAGTTTTTCTTGTTACCTATATGTTTAGTTTTCCTTCCCATCTAGCTAAAGATGCAGTTCTGCTTTTAGTCAGAGGAGGCAAGCAGAGAAAAGTCAGGAGGACAAGAAAATAAATGCAAGAGTCTGAGAAATCTGTGGTAATTCATGAATGTTTCTATGAAACAGGTTGTCTCCAATGAGGTTAGAGTCTGTATCCATGATTTTTCTGGGAATCATCCGGAAATGTTCTGGTTATGCCACTCACTGCCCCCAGCCCTTGCTCCCCTGGTGTTTTTCAGCATGCAGATACGTCAAGCACACTTAGGCACTGCAACTTTTGTGCATTACAGTACTCAGCTTCTTGACTCAGTAAACTTCTCAAGTGCTTCTTGTTTCTCTCAGCTCTGAAGAAATTTAAGAAACTTTTTCTCATTTTGGCTCCTGGGGAATTACAGAACAGTGTAAGTGTATTACTACATGTTCCACTGTGGGGTGAACATGAGGGAGTTGGGGGTGTTTCACTGGTTGCTGTGGAAGGCTGAATGTTCACAAGCACCTACCTGAAGCTTATGGAAAACTGCATTGTGATAAATGGCTAAATCTGTGACAACATCTCTGCTTCAGAAGCAGTTTGGGAGCAATTAATTGGAAGTATTTTCTCAAAAAATTGTGTCTTTTCTGTCAAAAACAGATACTTAAACCTCCTTGTTTCCTCTTAGTACTCATCTAAGAAAACACTTTCAGTGGTAGTTGCAGTTTGTGTTCATCCCCCATTCCGTGTCTCTCCCAGGATGTAACTTTGATAGCTCATGTAATGTGATCAGAACAGAGTGAAAAACTGAAGACTGAAAATTAGGACAGGCAAGAAATGAGCATGACACCAGCTCGTCTCATGTTTTGCTGTGTCTTGAGTCAAACTGCCATTTCCATGATCTCAGACACTTCAGTTCCTTTGAGGTGCAAACCCCATGCTTCTGTCAGCACGGGAAGCTGCAGGGACTGAAGCAGGAAAACTTTTAACAGAAATCTGAAATGGGATCAAAGTCTTGCAGAGTGGCTGTGCTGTGGAAGGGGTAAGGCTTTTAGGAACTTAATCACTTTTTAATCCTTGGGCTTTCAAAAGCACCTAAATTCTACTGAATTACATTATAAATAAACAAAATTCCTGCCCATGAATCTTTCTCTGTTTCAGGCCAAACCAGTAGTGAAGATCAGAAGAAAGTGTGAAAAAAAGCCTGCTTGGGAGAGTATTTCATAACAGCAATTCAGAACAGATTTTCCCCTCTGGAATTCAGATCAAAGTTGTACTGAGGGACCTAGAACACTTATCAAAGTCTCCCTGTGGTCACAGAAAGCCTGCATAGCCCAAGTCTGATCCTTACATTCCTAAGCCCGAGGCAGACATCAGCAGAGTCAGAAGAAAGTACTAACCTGGAAGAAACACTAAAAGACCAGATACAAACAGACATCCCAGATTTTATTTGTGCCACAGGCAAATGACAGAAACTGGGCTACATGTTTGCTTTTTTGATATTTTTCTTGTTTTTGTTTTGGAAAAAATATACAAAAAAAAGCTAAGAAGAACCAACATGGAAATGTGAGGTAAACATTCCAGTAAAAGTACAGACAGAGGCTCCACTTAAAAGGAGACACACAGCAGTTATCACCATGCTAGAAGAATGAGATGCAGGAAAATCCTAGAAATAGTGAAAAATCATGTAATTAAGCCTTTGCCCCAGTTCTAGCCATTGTAAATGGGCTTTTTTTTTTTTTTTTTTTTTTTTTTCCCCCCCNTTTTTTTTTTTTTTTTTTTGTTCTTCCCCTCCCACCCCTAACCCGTACCTAGTTGTCTTTAAAATCATTAGACAAAGTTGTTAAATTGTAAAATAGCAGTTTTGATATAAATTCTGTATGGCAGAATTTACAAAAATGCAGACTGCTACTACAGACTGTCACCTTTTTTCTTTTTTTGACTTGCCAAAGCCCCTCAGGAGCAAATACACTTTGAGGGCCAAACTGGCTTCTTATACCAATCCGAATGCCAAGGAATGCTGCCCCGTGGTAGAAGTGGTGTCACTTTCCCTTTGCACCAGTGTCACTAGTTACCCCGCAAACCTATGATGAAGTGATGAGACACTTAAAGCGCAGCCTCAGCTCCACAGTGGTGGCTGTATATCCCCATAGTCAATTCCTGAAGCCAGGTTTCACTGGGAACTTTGGCTGGGCCTTGGGCAGGAATGAAGATCTAGGGAGATGATATAGTCAGCTCACATGCTATCAGCTACTACTATAAATTTCCACGTCCTGTCTGTCTGTGTTGCAGACTGAGGATGTTGTTTTAGTTATTCTTCAATAACCAGCACAACCACCCACACCAGAGCAATCGGGCTTTGATTCAGTGAGGTGCTTAAGCACATGCCTAAATTCTGCTAAGTAGTCTGGAAACTGGGTGGCTAACAGAATGCCTAGGAAAAACTTAAGTATCTCACTGAATCAAGGATGGATTTTTGCTACTTGTTGATAGTATCATTCAGGTTAGCTTCCTGATCACCATTATTTTAATATGAATTAAATATATGCAATTACTTCGGATCTATGCTGACCTTACACAGATCAGAAGCACTTCTTATGGTAAGAAAAGGTGAAAGTGATTTTTTTTCAAGATATATAAATTCAAAACTGAAAAGAAAAAAAAATTTTTACAAATATCACATAACAACATCAACAATTCCATAGATGTAGTTCCTCAGTGCACACTTTAAACAAGAAAAGGGGTTTTTTTGTTCTTTTTCTGTTTTGCTTTTAAAGTCTGCCATAATAATATTAAAGCTGACAAAAAATCAGGGCAAGCTACATCACTTCCTCATACAAAAAAAGTACAAAACATTAGCCTCTAACTAGACATAACATAATACTGGTCATCACAGTTAGACATTTAGTAACTGTGTGTCTTGGAGTATGGTACTGAAGTGCAGTAAAAAATAGCTTCGTCCACCAATCTCCCATCTCAGGTTACTTCAGTCATAGAGGCAGAGTGGTTCTGCAAAGAGGAAAAGGCAAACACATGAACATTTGTAAATAGTTAGGCATTTACATATCCTAGTGTGCAGAACAAATGAGAAACTCTTCACCAGTAAAACCTGTTGCTCAGCTTTAAAATGAAGCTTTAAAATGAAGAGATGAATGCAAAAGTGACTGCTGTCTGTGCTGAGTTACGTGGTGGGGATTGCTGAGCTCCAGCCCTGCTGTTAGGAACACTCACTAACAGGCTGGAAAAACAAGGTGAGACTTTCCCAATGGAGACTTTCAAACGAGACTGGTCAAGCACTTAATGCAGTCACATAACCAGTACAGTGCATCTGCCCTCAGTCATGAAGGGCCCAGAAGACCATGGTTTGGCTTCATGTGATGGGTGCACATGGATCCTGCACAGTTTGATCCTAGGGAACATAAGGAGCTTAAAACCATGTGGAGGTGGGGTCAATATGTACAAACACACACAGCCACACATATGCAGAAACAGAGAAGTTCTCTTCTGGAAACAGTGTAGGTTTAACCTTTTTGAGAGCCAATGGCCAGGACTTCAGTGGCAGTACTGAGCTGTCCTTGGACCATGCTGCCTCTGCAGGGTTTATGCAAGGCAAAACAAGAGTGGAAATGGATGCAGAAATCTGCACAGAGAAGGATGATGCCCCTCCTGTAGCTCAAGAAACAGTAAGGAGAATCTGCTCCCAGAGACCTGTTTATAACATCTCCAGATTAGGATCACATTTTTCTCGAGCTACTCCTGCACTGGAGATCTATGGTCATTTAGAGACTGATATCCTGAAAATTACCTTGTTGATTTATAGTGGACATCTACAGTTAAGGTCTAGTCCTTACTTGCACTTCATGGTCCAGTAGCTATAAATAACTTGTTAGACAAAGTTTTTCTCATAGTCTATGAATATTTTCACCTGCTCAACCCTTTTGTCATACACAACATAATGTGGATATATAAGTAGCAATGCAGATATATAAATGGGACTGCAAACACAATAAGAGAACATTTAATGCACACAGTTCTGCAGATTTGGTGGAAAGTCTTCCAGTAAGTCTTTGCTAAAGAAAATTGACTTTTCAATTAAACCAAATATTTCCAGGCATTAGAAAAGTGTCTTTTCCATTTTTTTTAATTTCTCTTTTCAGTTTATTTCGCAAAGAGTTTAACAGAAGTTGCTATTGATCTTGCTACACACCATGTGCAAAGGAATGACAGGCCATCTAAGGAAGTACAATTTAAAGAATAAATAATTTACACCAGGATATTTCAAGTAACTGAAAAACTACAATTTCTCCTCAATCCCTCAGTCTTTTTGGCAGGTGGCATTTGCTTGTCTGTTTTGAAAGGGCTGGGTATGATTCAGTTATGCCACCATAAGCCATTTGAAGTTAGTAGCTATAACAGAAACACCATCATCAATGATGCTCCCACTAGTGNGAATTAACTTCCATTCTGATGACTTAAGAGGTAGAAAACATTGTATGATTTCTTCTTATGAATAAAGACACTGAACAATAATAAGGATAAACCCCCTAATCTCTACAGTATTTTTCTGGACAGCACGTAACTTAAACTCTGCTCTAATGCAAATTCACTCTGTTCAATGGGCTTAATGTTAGGAATGTGTGGTTAGGTACACAGCTAGTTTTTACTCCACTGCAGCAGAAAATGTGCTTGGTGCTGGGTGAGAGGATTTACGGTACCTGTGCACTCAGTGTCTCCAGAGGACTTTCCACTCTTGGAAAAGCCATTAGTGGCATTCCCCGTGGGTCTTCAGGCTTCGGTTTAGAAGGAGCTCCATGAGTGCCCATAAAATTATGGACAACACATATCCCCTGTGTAATGCACGAAAAAAAAAGTGAGTTTGGTGTGTTCCACCCCCAGGAAAAACTCAGAGGAATTACCACTGGAGTCACAACTGCCAGTTTTTTAAAAGAATTTAACCTGGGTTTTGGTTCAAGGCATCAGCTGTCTCAGCCTTGGGCAGCAGTATGTTTACTGACATGGCTGCACATGGTGGACTGCCTTGGTAAATGGGTTAATCTGAGGTGATGAGCCATCCTCAGCCTTTTTATATTTTACACAGTGGAGACTCCCATGTATGTTTTATCATCTCAGAACCACAGACTACCCTGAAGTAGTTGAATTTGGCACTTCACTGGCCAAATACTCCCTTCAGACTCTGACTTTTGTCACTTCCAAATACTGAACACAGCTTAGTGTATGGCTGAATCTCCCTCCCAGCTGGATGACATCATTTAGCACCACTCCTTCATACTTCCAGCAACACTGTGATGACTGACTCTTATGTTACATGGTCAAGATTTGAGTTGCCCTTCTCAGCAGATTATTTACATTAAAGCCAAGGAGATTCAGGTCAGAGATTGCAGATATCTTTTTATTTAAAGTGAACATGAAAATAAATAACACTTAAAGGCTTATTGGTTTTGCTTTTTTAAGTACAGAATAGGAGAAAAAAAATCAGTGAGAGGACAATTGAGATTTAAGGGATCTTTGAAACCTAATCTCTCCTGATTACAGGAATAAAGTGTCTATTACTGTGCAGTGAATAGTTTTGAAGCATAATTTGATCAAATGGAACCAGGCAATAGTGAGAATTGAACTGCTTGCTGTGTGAGTAAATCCTGAGTAAGAGACCAAAAGACTTAAACCACACAGCACACAGGAGAGCCAGTTCAAGTCCCAAAAAATGCTGTTCCTACATTCTGTGGAAAGGTCTTTGATATATTTTAATATATTTGGTTATCCTATGAGGGGGTAAATGATTTCGTTTCAACTCCAAATGCTGCCAAGGGAGGTAGTTTTGTCTCCCAGGGAGTTTATCCTTCCTTTCTAGTGTTCTTTTACAGTCTGAAACAAAATGGAAAACCAGGATCACTGCCCAGAGCCTCAGACAACACCTTGTATCTCACATTTTTGCCAGATAAAAGGCACACAGTGGGGCTTGAAAACTACACCATCTTTACACCATTTTCCAGAACAGGTCAAGTAAGATGGTGTACAGTAATTAAAACAATTGAAATACATAAAATTGAAGTATAAAAAATATCACCATATGTACCTTTTCAATTATTATCAACCTGATTTCATATTAGGATTTTCTCTGATAAGATGTTTAATTAAATGGGGCTAGAATTACACCTTGCAGGCCACAAGAGAAGAACAATTTTTTTTTTTTTAATCATACTGTGGTATTTTTGAAATGAATGCAAAGGGACTACTGGACTTACCAGAAACAAGGCTACAGCACTCCCCAGGATGAAGCCTGCAATCACGTCTGAACAGTGGTTCCGATACTCAGAAACTCGATTCAGCCCAGTGAGGAAGGCAGCACACAGGGTGCCCAGACACAGCACTGGCTTGGCAAGCCTGCTACTCTTTGTTTTAATTGTGCTTGTGATGTACATCTGAAAGCAAGGGCAAACAAAAAATAAAAAGGGGCTCTGCCAGAACCTCCAGACAAATCCTAAATCAGCAAGGATGTGACAAAACCCATGATTTGTTAAAAAAACCACCCCAACACTGGGAGATGGGAGGAAGAGGCTTCAGGTAACTCAGAGAGCACTTTTAAGAATACAAAACAGATACTGTTAAATGGTGTTTCAGGATGTCAAATATCCCACTGCATTTACATAATGGACTTCTCCTGAGCTTGTAGGTTCGTTTTGTGTAAGTACAGTGGCACTCCGAATGCACATCACTACATGTTTGCAAACGGAGTCAGGAATTCATATGTGTACTCCTGCAGAAATTGTAGTGTGCAGAAGATTTCAGTGCCTAGCATTTGTATAAACTGAGCTTCTCCACTTTCCTAAGTGGTAGTAAGTTTAAGAAACAAAGAACATTGAGAGAAACCATTTGTGGTAGTTTTTAGTGGCCAGGTTTTTTCTTGTTAGCAGGGAGGGCCTATGGAGAGGCTTCTTTGAGAAACTGCTGGAAGTTTCTCCATTTCCAGCAGAGCCAATGTCAGTC
>WEIV01004864.1:96108-106905 GCA_013390005.1 Calyptomena viridis
TGTGAAACCTTTTCAATCTTTCCTCTCCTCTGCCTGTTAGTAGGGAAGAGAGTGGGAGTGTGGCTGTGTGTGTGAGTCCTTGGCATTTAGCCAGGGTCAAACCACCACACCATTCCAGACACTTTCTCTGCAAGATAAGAAAGGTTTCTTTCAAAACAAAGTTGATTTTGAAAATCTAATTCTAGGGCATGAAGTTTCATCATTCTCTGAATGTCTTTTAATTAACCCCACAGGTTTCTGGCAGTGTGTATATTTTTTTTAATACATTGCAACAGAGAGTAAAACCATGTGAGTTACAATTAGCAGCCAGTCATTAATTCCAGAGCCATAAAATAATGAAAATCAAACAAACCAAGCCTGATGGCAAAACAATTCAATAAAATCCTTTTCAGCAAACAAGTATGGATGCCTGCATGATTTCCAAAGCTTTGATAATAAAAGCTTTGATAATAAATACATCAAATAAGTTTGCCTAAAATGTCCTCAGATGACACACTACTCCCCATACACAAAAAAGAATCATGAAGATACATTTGAAAAATGCTTCTTAAATCCTGCCAAGCTCAGGTTTCCCTAATCTGATCCTTGGCTGTCTTGGCTTGGAGTTTCCAAATGTAACTACCAGCTTGTTTCTCCCAGCTTGCACTCTATGATCTATTTGGCAAACATGAACAATTATTTTACTATATTTTAATGCCTGTCCGTTTCTTAGTGAGCCAGCTATACAGAAGTCACAATGTTTTGGGATCAACTGAAAGAAATTATATCCATTCTCAAGGTCACTCTGTTCATTGCCTTTATGTATTCCTGTATCTCCTGTATTGTGTGTACCTTAATTTTCTCTCCGTCCATATTTCTTTACCCTTCTTCCCAACTGGGCCATCAAATATCCCTATATCTGGGTTCCCCTCACTGGCTGCTGTTAAAATATTATCCCTAAACCCATGACAATACATAACTCTAGAAGAAGGGAAGGGATGCAGAAACCACCTTTTGGAAGGCAAAGGGACAGGCCAGAAAAACTGACCAGGAGAGGCGGATATCACTCCCTCTGCATGAAAATGATACTTTTACTTACCAAGAAACTGCAGTACTAGACTTCTCATTGCTGGATTTGCCAGATCTCTTACTGGGGAAGGGAGGTCTTCTGCCCTTAAATGTGTTGTTAAGCACTTAATTTAAAGGGGAGTTGGATTAATGAACTGGAACATTATGCTGTGTAATAGCATACATAGTCTCATAGGAATGAGACTAAAGTTCTTGAGAGATTCCTGCTTGCTTTGTTTTTCATATCTAAACCTGAGTGCAGCACATGCCTTGGAATGACAGCTAACGATGAGCACTAGGTGGCAACATTCCCCTAGTCTTGGCTGGCAGGTCACCAAAACTCACCTTAAGGTTTTTCAGAAACAATAGGAGACAAAAAAATCATTGTCACTGTGTGAATAATTACCACCCACCCTTTCACTTTGTACTAGCAGAAGTCAATTCAACTGAGCAATAGGGAGCTGGATTGCTTTCCTGTTCCCCATCAAAGCACTTCTGCAGTTTACAGCACCTAAAGGAAAATCCATCACCTCTTTAAATAAAAAGGGAGTCCTGCTGCACCAGCTGTGAACCCCAGCAACAGAGAACAACACACACATGCTTTCTTCATTACAAGTATGAGGTGAAGGTGGATCCTTGGGTTACCCACATGAGAGGATTCGTTTTATCACAGATGGGAAGTCTCCGTAATTTAAGTTTCACATGTCTCGGCAAGAAAACGTAAACTTGTACTAACGAGAACATTTTTAGCAATGAGGGTAATTAACGATATGAACAGATTGCCAAGAGAAATCTGTTAAACACTCATGGAAATGGTTTTAAACAAGACAAACTGTTTGTTTCAGAAGGCAGGCTCCACTTCATTCCTAAGTCACATACTGAGCTCAGAAATAACAGGGAGAGCTTCTCCATTCTGGTCAGACTTCCCAATCACTGCAGCTGGATCTTTGCTGTCCTGGTCCCAACAGCCAAGGTATTTTTTAGGATTCTCACAGTGTGTTTATCCATGTTTAGAGCACAGTTTCAAAACTTCATGCAAGAGACCAAAATCTCAGTCAAAATTTACCACAACGCTATTTATAAAGTAAATTTATTTACAAAATTCTAAATGTCAAAACCAGAGAGGAGTAAAAAAAGTGAATATAGAAAGATGTGAAGAAAATATAAAAAAATTTAAAAATAAACTACGTACTACATAAATATCTATTCAGCTTCTTTGCTGTGGTCTTATCAGTAGACTCAAGTAGTGTATTTAGCCATGTGCAATGTGTGATAGTAGCATCTAACCCACATGATTCCTCTCCCATCTTTTTCAGACAGACTAAATAACAGACAGTCAAGGATGCTTTTTTTTGCAAGTTTAAAATAGACATCCATATATATTTATGCCTTGTCCTTTCAGCAGAGAGTGGGGAAAGATTTGTGTCAGTTTACTTTCCTTATAAAGTTCAAAACTGCATAACAACTGGAAAATTCTGTGTCCTACAAACTTTACAATAATTTCTTTTACCACAGAGACTCCTACAGTAAGAGCCTTTGACAATAATGCTCAATGCAGCTGCTCCAAGTGCCAAGGCCTTGAATTGACTTGGATTGCTGAAGATATTTGCTGTAGTGCTCTCTGCTATTCAGCATTTCCCAAATGTAGAAAGTTTCATGTCCAGTTGTAGAGGTCCAGGGAAGCTGACTGTAGTCATGGTGGTACAGTTTGCCCCTCACAAGCTCCCTCACCGAGAAATGCTCATTAGGCCTTGGCCTCAAAAAACTGCACTTGGACTAAGCCCCTAAGTTTATCAGAAACACTGTCTGTTCTCAAGAACTTGTGCTGTCTAACTAGCACCTGTTTTTTAACAAACAGACTTGGAAACTTATTTTTCTTGCCTGAATAACAATCTTGTGTCTCAAACACTGATAGCTGGGTGGCTGTGGAGCCAGCCAAGGATTGTTGGTAATAACAGACAAGAACCACTGATAATAACCAAGAACTGTTGATACTAACAAGCTGTGAGAAAGATCAAGATTTGGCTGGAGAAAGGGGGCCAGGCAGAGACAGGGGCAGCATTTTTCCATGAGAGAGAACTACAACAAGTACAGCACAAGCACAGACATGAGTGGCAGGAAGTGGGCATGGACTGTAGGGTGGGATTAAGACCTCAGCTTCTTTAGTAGGTGACCAAAAAAGCTTAATTGATTAAATATAAAACCCAGATCATACAAAATTAAAAACACACCAAAAAACTACAAAGCCAAACCAATCACAGTGGAAGAGCTTTCAGTGGCGGAGTAATGAACAAATGAGTGAAGAAAAACTTGCAGAGGACACTTGACATTCAGTGATGGAAGGACACTCCCAGATCTCAACAGACATTTATACAATGAAAGACAATGTCCATGCTGATTCCATTCTCCTGCCTCCTCATGTTCAATCTGTTTTATTTTCCTTGCACTATGGTTCAAATCTTCAGCTTTATGCAAAATACATCCATTACTAAGCAAATGCCCTGTGTTTTATATTCAGCAGCCCACATTATTATGCATAGTAGAATCAGCAAGAGACTTCTCAAAAAATTGTGCACCGCACAGTTATTAGGCAAAGCTAGATCTCAACAATCCATTTCTTGTGCAGTGCCCATGTTATTCCCATCTGACAGGCAGAAAAGACACGTGATAACACCTTTAGTGCTAGAGGGTGACTTCAAGGACAGAACTGGCTGGAATTCTGAAATTCTTCAAGGACAGAATTGAAATTGGCTGAAATGCCTTAAAGGGCAGACTTTCATGGCCTTGTGGCTTAGAAACAGCTTCACATCCTGGCTCCACCTGGTATCTCCTTATGTGAGGAAAAGGGTAGGCCTATCACAGGTACTCTTGGAAGACCAGAGCTCAGAAACACTGAACTACTTGGGACTTAAGCTCAGGAAGGAAAAGCAGCATTCCCCTTCAGTTGTGGAAGTCAGCCTGCTTGTAGAAGACTTGCCTTCCCAGGAAACAAGAGAGGTTGGGCAGGGAAAGTCCATGAAAGGATGTAATTAGCTTAGGACAGAAGCAGGGCTAAGCCTGATGCTGGAACTTCCACCTAAGAGCTTATGGTGATGCAAACAGCTGCTACAACCATGCTGAATTTATTGTGAGCTTTATTTCACACATGGTTGCTTATTGTTCAGAAGTAACATCCACAAAATGTTACAGGCTTTTCAAACAGTTTCTAATAAATCCTGATCAAAGAAGTTTCAGTTAATATCTCCATCATTATTCTCATTATTCACACAACATTCAATGCAAATAGATGGATATTGAAACAGCAGAGGGTGGACTCTTCATTTTATGGTAATAATGTAGTGATTTATTTATCTGCTACCAAGAGCAGATTAAAATATTCAGTAAATACCCTGTGATTATTAAGTTTAAAGTTTTTCTTAAATACTGGTGACCTATAGACAGACTCCGCCACTACTCTGAGTCAGGCTATTGCAGGAAAAAAGACTTAGGTGAATCCATTTTGAGATCAGAACCAGGTTAAGTCATTGGATCTTAATGGCAAAACCACCAAGGCTTTCTGCTTTGTTAGTAAGATTCTTGGATCAATTTTCACACATTACAGAAACTTTAGCCAGAGAACACAAAGGAGCAGTCAATCTGTTTAATTAGACCTTTTAAGACAGACAAGTTTACTTCCTGACGGTACAGAAGTGACACCTTGTCAATATGTCAACTGGGGTGCATTTCTCTGTGATGATAAAAAAAATTCTGGCACTCATTTTTATTAGAACCTCGCTCTCACAGGGAGTTCAGGTCATAAACAAGGGAAGCAAAATTCAGCCTAAGTTCAGTCTCCCATTGAAATGGCAGCACAATTTAAATTTTAAATGTTCAACAGGCATGTGAACAAAAGTAGCAATCCAGAAGCTGTTTAAGGATCAACTTAATTTTAATGCTCATGAGACAGAGGCAGGGAGAAGCGCATGAATGAGAAAAATCAACTGCAAAGGCAAGTTTAGGACCTCATACCTCCACATGCAGTGCCTCAAAAGCAGTAAGCATTTCATTTGCTTATACCAGGACTGGTAAAACTGAGAAAGAAAGGGATTTTCCCCTACAGAAAAAGAAGAAAGCCACCCTCGAAATAACTCTTTTTTTCTCCAAAAATCCATTGTAAGAAAAATGGCCCCATCTAGATGCACACACAGAAATCCCTCATGCAAGTCAGCAGTCATTACAGGCACCCACCGTGGCATATAAAGCTGAGTAGATGCTCAAAGCAGCATGTTTGGATGGAAAGGATCTCCTTGCCTTTTCAATCACCTCCACATCCCCAGTGCAGATGTTGCCATTGTTTATGAACTGGTGGTGGGCCCGACAGTCGTTTCCAGTGTAGTTTGGTTTACACACAGTCAGAAAGTAGGGAGCCAAGTTCCCAGTCACAACCTGTCCGGCGTTGACAAAGATGTCAGTGGCAAAAAGTCCAAATGCAAACACTCCTACGAGGAAAAGTTAAAACAGTGATTATTCAAACAGGTTTAAAAAATATTGTGGCACCTGAGAGGGAGAGACATAATGAGAATTATGTCATGTATTTGTACCACATCTGTGACAAAAAATGGGATCTCTGAACCTTAAAGAGCAGTGTAGTGCTGAGACATGATAGTGCACTTACCTAACTTAACTACCTAGAGTCAAGTACTTTTTGAATTTTGACTATTCATTGTCTTGATGTTGAAAAATTAAGATCCTGATTTAGCAACATTTGTCATGTCCTTTTGGAAGCAAACCCACGGAAGACTTTTCCAGACAGCTGCAGTTCAGCTCATGTTACAAGGAGCACATAACCACAAATTCTGTAGCATGAAGTATTCTCAAGAACACAGGAACATTTCCAGGGTTATGGAGCATCCCTTGATCAATATTGCAGTTGTCACATCCTCCACTGACTCCCCCGTGAGTGTTATCAATACCTGCTACACTTGCTACGAACATATATGAAGATCTTTTACATGCATGTACTGCCTACGTACCAAAGGAACAAACCAGCAGGTTTTCAAATATACCAAACCCAGATGCTCTGAAAGATTAAATCAGTTCTCCTCTCCCCACTCGCATCCCTAAGGTCAATTAAAGTGTCACAAAACCCCAGAACAAATAAATATTTGCTTTTGGTATGGGAATAGAGGGTCATATATTCTTGCTTTCTCCCTCCTGTAGTTCTGTAGCAAAAGTAATTTAAATTATAAATTAGCTGAGATTGCTATGCATTTAAATATGACCAAGAGCTGGGGCTCTAGGGAAAACATCTTAGGAGAGTTGTGATAAAATCTTTGAAGCTGGCACCACCATGATTCACTGCTTATCTGTACTGAGTTGAAAAAACAAAATCAGACTTCTATAGTCTGAAACACAAAAAATATCAGGGAGTCAGCAATATAATGCAGCATACACAGACAGTATCATAAAATAAAACTATATCTGAAATGGGTTTGTTGTACAAGTGATGAGTGGAGCTACCTGTGCCACTCGCTCAAAGAGATGGTGTGGTGTCACTGTGACACAGATCCCTCTCTGGGGTAATGAAGGGCAGTGTCCTGTCCTTGGGCAGTAGTCTGGGGGAGCTGCAGGACTGTGGAGCCATTTGTCCTCACCATCTTCCCCAAGGCTGGGAAGGAGTATCACCGCAGTGAAGATGACTCTGAGGGCTGAGTTTATTACTACTTTTTAGCGAGTTTATTTTTATCTATTATTAATGAACTTATGTGTGATCACTGATTCAAAAAGCGAGTGGTGGTCAAAGAAGAGGATGCCTTCCTCTGGTTTTAGACTGCAGGACTGGCCCCTGTCTTTTTAATGGTATGACAGTTTTCCTCTTGTTTATCCTGCTAAGTGTCTGTGTTTAAAAGGAGAGCACTGACACTGCTCCTTTATTTCCTTTATCCCTATGCTAATATTTTAAATCCATGGTTTTCCACAGCTGACAGGAACTTCTCATCTACATTAGTCAGTGCACAGTAAAGGGAAAAGGCAGTAGGGTATCTTTTCAGCCTGGTGAAACAGCTGAAGTTATGACAGAGGTGAATCTTGTTTTATATAAAGCTCTCTGTCAAAATTTTAGATTTTTTTGCACAACTCACTTTAAATGGCATCTTTCTGATGCACTGTGCAAATCAGAGGTAATGCAGCAAGTATTATTACACAGCCTTTTAGAATAGTTAGAGAAAATTTAAGTGTCAGGAAGTCTGGCCCACAGTATTTATCATGTAGATACCAGCCAACAAATGAGGTGTTTCAGAAAAAACTCATGGGCTTCACAAAATTTCTTCAATCTCTAGGCAGTGCACAGCTACAAAGGCTGTCCAGTGTTTTCCTCCATAAAAAAAGTTTCAACACCTGCATTTCCTCAGTATTTGGTACCACAGAAAGTGGTGGCCCAGACTTAGCTGCTGAGGCCTGCAGTAGTCCACAAAAGAGCAGAGCAAGCCATGGCTGAAATCTTCACCACGTTCTGACTGTGGCGCATATTGATTACTGCAATTGCTCTTTCACAGTTCTGCCAAGCTGAGCTTTATGAAAATCACAGCTACAACCAGCACTGAACTTGGCTGACAGAAATGTCACCCTCGCAGGATGATCACACACTATATCCTCCTGCAGACTCACAGGTAGGGCTGTCTGTAATCGATTTAAAGACTGTAATGCCACCAAGCCTGGACAGTGGCAGACAGTCTCCTGATGGTTTTTGTACCTCAGGAATCCATCTGTTCAATAGATTTGTTCAGTGACCTACAGCAACTAAGCTAACTGACCAGAGCACAAAAATGCTGTGATGTGAGTGCCAAGTTTTTAGAGGCAGAAAAATTGCTGCTGAAAGGCTTCACAGGAAGGGCAACTAGCCCTGGCTCTTCAGGGTCATATAGCTGAAGTCTGTGATATAATGCTAGAGACAGAGAATGGGAGAACATGTACCTCTTCCAGACTCCGACACTCAGGTGTAATGAGAGGCAGTGTCATCCTGCTCAGGAGCAAGAGATTTATCTAACTGTGCTCACTCTGGGCCAGAAAACCTGGGAAAGAACTTTAGTGCAGAACTTAGCATATGATGAGAAAAGATGGGAACAGTGCAAGTCATATGGGAAGCAGACCCACAGCTGATTACTAGCAGAAAGGATGGAGGTTAACTGCATTCACATAAAGCCACTCTTTCCCCTCAGCCACACATGTTATGGAGTCTGGCTGCAAAAAGAGGCCTTAAAAAAGGAGCACAGTCAATGTCTGGAAAGGCTTTCTGCCTTTTTGTCACTGTCCTGACTCTCAGCTGTGTTTGTGTCTCAGGAGCAGCCAGAAGGAGGAGCCTAGAAGACAAAACAGTAATCAAAATGTAACTGGGAGAGATATTAGCTTAGGCCAGAGCTAGAGGGCAGGCTATACTCCCTGCTCCAGAGCCCAAGAAGAAGGAACTGAGGATCAGATTTGAACATATCTTTGCCTCCAGTAATAAAGACTTTAGACAAACTAAATGTGCAAACCAAAAAAGAGAACAAACAAGGAAAGTCCTGTTGAAAAATGCCAAGGAAAGACAATGTGCAGCTTGACTTTCCAGTTCCATCTCAACTAAACTAACACATGCCTTGGCAGAAGAATCAAAGTATTTGGCAGCTTCAGATTTGAATGTTTAATTTTTAATTTCTCTACTTACACATCCCACTAAATGACTGTCAAAAAGTCCTTCATGAACCCATGATTTCTGGGCTCTCACTCACATGCTACTCTCATGCTCTACCTCCTATCAAGCTCCTGGCTGTTCATCAGTGTTGCCACCTCCACCTCTGTCTATTGCTTTTGCTAACACAGGCACCTGCACTGAAGAAGAATCCAGCTTTTCTCACACACAGTACCTCAGTACAACCCGGTCTTCTCCCTGCCATTCATGCTCAAGCTCTCTTCTTTAACCCTGAATTGTCTAACATCAATCACTGAAGCTGCTTGCTGACTCCACGGACACTCTTGTTATTAGAAATGTCTTGTTATTTAAAATGTTAAATGTTAAAATGTTTAAAATGTCACTGATTTGAAAGAGCAAAAAAACCTATCACCACTAGCACTAAAAAAATCAGCAAAAAACCCCCCTGGGAGTTGTAGAAGAGTAGCTGAAAAGACATTGGGAAAAGACAAGTAAGAAACCATTGGGTGGAAATGAGAATCAGGAGGTAGAAGGCTTTATTACAAAAAAAACCATTAAACCCTTAAGTAAAATGACAAACAATGCATCGAAAGGCTCATGAGACATCAGAAGCTGAGCCCTTTGGTAACCTATCATCACGTCTTCTACCGTGGCTATTTATCAAGGCACTTCTCTCTCCCAGTGTCCAGTCAATTATGTGAATTTCTCACTCTCAACCTAATTTCCTTGGAAAATATTCATATTACCATGCACACTCACACTCCCCTAACCTCTTTTCCACCCCTATGCTTTTTAAAGATTAGAGTTTCAGGGGAGAGTGCTCCTGGAAGGACTCAGGGTTCTATGGGACTGCTCATTCTCAGCCCATCTCTGAACATTTTGCTCCAAGAATCCTGTGCATCCAATAAAGCCATACATTTACAGTCCTCAGTATGGAGACTCAGACTCTGCTAAACCACCCTTCATCACTGTATATTTAAAGGTGTTGTTAAAGGAGACCTGTATCATTAATCTATTTTACAAGTGGAGAGATGGGAGTTGCAGAGACATTTACTGTCCTATTGCCATGGCATCAGGAAGAGGCTCAACATCAAGCTTCTGAACACTCATAACCTAATCATGGGATTGGCTTTGATCTTCTAGTGAAGACCCCACAAAGCTCCAGGGATCTACTGCCTCTTTGGTCTGTCTGCTATACCTGTGTCTTTCCTGGATATTGTTCTTTCCACACATGAGAAGGAGCATGCCAGAAGAAATTCAGTTTCAGTGCAAAGAACTCCGGAGCCTTAAGACTCATCCTGACAGATGCACAGGGCATTTTCCTTCCTCATTGCTTTCACAGTTACCAGTGTTCATCCAGACAACTGCCAGCTCAGAGCCTGGCATAAAAGGGAACAGTAAGGGTTGCTTTGTCCCCAGCACAGTGACCTGTTTCTCATTGTGGAGGTACTTCAGTGATAAGAAAGGAGATCTCCAGTAGTTCAAGCTGCTGCAGCAGTTTAGGTTAGGAGCAACAAACAAAAATACAGCTTGAGCCCTGCAGGAAGGCAGCCAGATAGTAACAGAATATGCATTGTTTCACAGTGCACTTCAGATACAAGGCAGACAGAAGGATAAGGTCAGGCAAGCTGTGTCCTGCAGCTGCTCAGGGAATCATCATCAGAGCTCTGGGGTACATCTATCCTAATACAATAACCTCAATGTGTGTATAAATCTTGTAAACCTTTTTTTTTTTCTGAACTAAAGCCTTAATTTTATTTCAGAATAAAGCCCTAATTTCATTATTTAGCTGCCCACTGTGAAGTGTCACCATGCTTTAGATTAAGTTGTCAATAGAAGCTGATCTGCACCATTTGTTAACTGCAAATTATGCGCATCCAAAGTAAAAGCCACTGGTAACAAACTGATGAAGCACATTGCATTTTTACCTATCTGATCTAGAGAGAGGCTACTTGCATGTTATCAGGGCTTTGCAGGTAGACAATTCAATCATGTGGACTAGAAACCTAATATAATTAAATGCAACACAATATATACTGTAGTCACCCTGCCACACTGAGTCAGGGAGGTCTGAATCCATGATC
>WEIV01004864.1:107595-118621 GCA_013390005.1 Calyptomena viridis
CACCAAGGTGAGAGCCAGCCCTTTGCCACAACAGCAAATTCTACCAACATGCAGAATTCATGCCTGGGCCAGGAAGCAAGAAAAAACTGTGGTTCTGCTCCCTGAGGACAAAGAACCAGGGAGGGATTTAATGCAAAGCTCAGCATTCAAGGTCCTCACTAAACTCAGGAGGGAAGGCTGTTACAAATAGGTATCTGCTCAGGCCTTGAGGAAAAGAAGGACAGAATCAACAGAAAGCACAGTAGGCAAGATAGGGAAAAAAAACACAGAAAAGAAGCATGGGGCTTTGCCATTGTTCCAGCAGAATTGTAGGTTTTCTGTATACATGAAGAGAAAGCAAGAGGAGAAAAGCTGAAGTCAAGCAATGAAATCCAAAAGATACCATGGAGATAGTAGGACAAGGGTCCTTGTCTTTCACAGGACCAGTCAGTCTGGAGTTTTCCTTTTTGCTCCTCTTTCCTTGCAAAGTGAAAATGAATGTTCAGTGAAGTATCTATAACTTTCTGCTTGTTTTGTGGAAAGCACATTTAGGATACTGTTCTTCAAATCTTATCTCTTCCCAGCATCTCCAGTTACAGAGTTAGGGAGAGAGAAAAAAGCTGCTTTGTGTTTCTAAAATTTGGGAACAGCAACTCTCAGAAGTTCTCCATGATGTATCTTGCAGGGTCAGATGGTACTGTTTATTTTTCCTGACACATGAGCACCTAGACACATTGAAGGATTTTTTTATCCTTTTGAGTAATATGAACTGTAATTCTCTACAATGCACTATTCCATGCTACTTTTTGCATTAAGACTTGCTCAAACATCTGGGGAAAAGAAATTATCAGAGATGAATATTCCAATGAAATTGTACCAAAACTAAATAGGCAGCAAAATTCTTTGCAACAAGCCACCCTTCTCACTCAGGTATCTTGGAAGACAACTTACTTAATCAGCTCTGTAACTTTTGGCAAGAGAAAACACTCACAGAGAGACCCATGTATAAGAAACCTGGTTCTCCTCTGCAGAGCCAAGCACTTGGGAAGCCTCTTTTTGGAGAAAGCAGCTGTATGGAGCTAACTTCACTGGATCATCCAGCAAAGGTACAGCTGCTCAGCCCATGTCATATTTCAAAATGCAGGTGAAATGTAAATGCAAAATGAAAAACATGCAGTTACTGTCACCTCCTTTCATAAATTATTTCATCCACTTTTCAACAAATTCTACTTTTCTCATTTCACTGCAGAGACAGGGAGAAGGTTTCAGAAGAAAACAAGCAAACAGTGTAGCTTAAGACAAGACAAAGACTTCAAGTCATTTCTAATAATATTAACTTCATTTTTCTCAGGAAAACAAACATAGCTGCAAGGCCAAAATTGACTTCTCTATTACAGTTGATATCCTACAACTTTGAGAGTCCACTGTGTCAGTGGACTTTTCTCTCCCACTGGAAGAGAAACAATAGCATGAATGTTTAAGAATAAAGCTAACTATAAGAAAATATACTGAGCAAGTGCTTAGCCTCCATGATCTAAGTACTTTTAGCGCTGAACCCACAGGCAAGAGTGTTTGATTTGGACTCTGCAACATGCCAAATGTGCTGGAACACAGCCCTGAGTGGACCAGTGGAATCTGGTATTCTGCTTATCTCTAAATGGCAGTTTACAGTCCATCAGTATGTTCTAGAGGTCATGTGAAGTTCAAAGGTATTTCATTTTTTAACTGCATTCCTGTGTCTGTTGTTCCCATCAGCAACACACTGTTCAGGTCTGAGTAACAAACTACAGTTGGTTTGCTTCCAACCCCATGGTGACATTTCCCTCCCTATCTTCCATGAATAAAGCACAAGGCACAAAGAAAGGAGAGGAGGGAAGAAAACCATGGTTCTTCCTCCTTTGCAGCATATATTTGCTAACGCTAACAGCAGGTGAGACTGTCAACTCCATGCATGAACTTGGAACTGCTAATCAACGGTGTGAAGAAAGTAAAGTGGTTTTCAAGCACCATATAAAGCAATCTTTAAATGGTTTGGTGACAGAACTTCAGTTCTCAGCAATTAACTCAATGAAAGCTCTAAAAAGAAGCAAATACAATGAAAACAGTAACATTATTTCGAAGTGAGCTCAGGGGTTTATTTTTTACCCTATGCTCAGCTGAACATTATGTGGCAGAGCTCTGGATGTTAAAATTAGCGCTGAAAAGAAAAATGCCAAATAGATTAGCTGGTGAGGACCAATTTGTAAGTAAAATGGGTAGCTTACATGACTAGCAATGATGGAATTATTCATATAAGGAGTTGATTGGTATAACCTTTCTTCAGGGTCTAGAAAAAGCATTAAGCTCAGCAGACTACGATACAAACCAGCTCCAGACAGCATGATATGGCAAATTTTGAACATTACCTTGGAAATCCTGAGGGGACTATCCCTCTAAGGTGGAAGATGCCTGCAAAGATTTCACAGCTTAATTAATTTTGTGATGTACTTATTATGTATTTATGTATTTATCAGGGTGTTTTTTTCTGTTTCAGTGCAAGCAGGGACTAAGCTTGCAGGGCTCAGGACGCTTACCTATAAAACGTATTATTCTTCGAAGCAGTGGATTCAGATAACAGCACTCTCCAGTCAAAATAGTTTTCTCTTGAATAATTAGGGTTTCTCGGGTTGACTTTATGAAATACATGGATATCTCACCAATAAAAATCTGCCAGGAAAGAAACAAGGTTAAAAATTACATGAGCAAACATTAAAACATAGGACTAGTTCCCACAGAAAGTTCTGCACAGCAATGTGTCTTTGGGACTTTGGACTTTCACAGTGAGGCCACACTTCCTCACTTGATGTAAATGGACATAGACCTAGCTCCTAAATAAGGGTCATTCTTGTGCTCAGTGGTATAGAGGCCCAGAGAAGCTGATTTTAGCCATGGGATCCCCCCCATGGGATCCAGGCCACACTCTGATCTGAGAAACGCTCATTAGGCCTTGGCCTCAATAAACTGCACTTGGACTAAGCCCCTCTTGAGCTTATCAGAAACACTGTCTGTTTCCAAGAACTTGTGCTAACAAGCACCTGTTTTTTAATGAANGATCCCCCCCATGGGATCCAGGCCACACTCTGATCTGAGAAACGCTCATTAGGCCTTGGCCTCAATAAACTGCACTTGGACTAAGCCCCTCTTGAGCTTATCAGAAACACTGTCTGTTTCCAAGAACTTGTGCTAACAAGCACCTGTTTTTTANTACCTACTCAAAATGCAGCCAGAATGGAAAATTGCTATGACTAAAGCCCAATCTCTAATGATCCCATAAACAATAGTCCAAGGTGAGATCCTTCTGAGCTCTTGAATCCCAGAAGATAAGGGGCTAATGTGTATGTTTTAAACAGCAATAACCAGATGGCTGTGGAGCCAAAACAAGAACCGTTGGTAATAACAGGCAAGAATTGTTAGTAATAACCATGGACTGTTGGTATTAATGCACCATGGGAAAGAACAAGGTCTGACTTAATGTCCTGTTTTATTTATTTATCAGAATATCAAAAATGAAATCTCCAGGGAACCATTGATCATGATGTTAGCTGTGCTTATGTATTACATATTTTTGTATGATCAGAACACTCATGCTTTCTATAAAACTAAGAGCTGCTTTTCATAGGAGTAGGGTCACTATTTCTTAGGTACTCAGAATTAATTTACTTCTCTTGCACTAAGGCTTTTTTGCCCTCACCATAGCTGGACTGAATTTGATCACAGGCTTAGATGGTCCACACACAGTGGGAACTTCTGAAAATATTACCTACCATGGTTTGTCAGCAGGCTTTAGAAGGGGAAAACTGGGAGCTTTTAGAAAGGCAAAGTTTGAACGAAAGTCTTTAAAATAAAAAAGGATGCCTGACGTGGAAGAAATGAGCTTTTAAAAGGAAGCATTTAAAATAATTAATAATTATAGGACACACACAAAGAGGAACTTATAATGGTAGGGAACAATCAGAGAAATACATAACAAAATCAGCACATACTCACACACACACACACATACACACTGACACAGACATCCAGGGTTGGTATAAATGTCAAGGAAGTCACTTTAGTTCACTTTGGAATGGTACACTGTTTGAAGGGCAAAAATTTATCCTTATTAAGCCAGATAAGCATCCTTATTGATTACTGACATTCAAGCCAAGTATGCTCAACCTTTTTATCATTCTGGTGGCAAGAGATGTGGAGCTGTAAAATACATGTCGATAATGGCATCTGGAGGGGGGAGCCAATGCATGGAGCTGTACAGAAATATTGCCTTCATCCTATTTCATTCCATCTGCTCTTAACAGAATTGGCAAGCAGTTCAATAAGCTCAGCTCACTAACGATGGGGCTGGGAATTAAGAAAAAGACCATCTGCACTAAAGCAGTTTAAAAGTGACACATTCTTTCAAACCGTTTATTATTTGAATTATGATAATGTTCAGAAGTTTAAGTTAATGCTTTGGGTCTCTGTCCACCCGGTGCTGTACATATACACTGAGAGACAATTCACACCCTGAGAAAATTTTACTCTATGAAGACAGGGGCTACTAGATTTTAAAAAACCCTGAACTCTTTGAATAAGAGAAACTTAGGTACAAAATACACGAATAGTCCTCCTGTAAAAATACCTCCATTTTAAAGTTCCTTTGCTTCAGAAGTTAAAGGATTATTTTTCTTCTTCAATTACAATCTTTGTTTCTATAAATCTATCTGTCTGGCATACTCCTAGCAACTCCCATGTGGATAGATTAGTTCCATTTACATTTAGGAGTAAATTTTGCCAGGCTACAAATCTGTTCAATTTTATTCCACTGATTTAAGCAGAGTTATTGCACATTTCCTATACCATAAGAGATTAAAATGTGATTTTTTAATTGAATACTGCCTCTGGTCTAGATGTATGGACACAAACTTAATTGCTGCATTTGCATGGTGGTGATTAAACATAACTGGTATTCCTGTGGTACCATCTCTGTCACTGAAGTTAGTTGCTGGAATCTGCAGAATTTGTTTCCTTGGATGTTGAAAGTGTGCTCTAGAAAGTGAGCCTTGCTGTTCCTTAAAAAATTCAATGGGGGATTGGACACCTGATTCTGATAGTTAATCTAGCTGTGTACAGTTGAATGTGGTCTGAATAAGCTTGTCAATGAACTTGTTGGTTTGGGTTTTTTTTCCTCCAGGCATTTCTGATGTCAACTAACTCCACTGATTCTCATGATTTAAATCTTGATGATTCTGCATGAGCAGGGTCCACAACCAGCCAAGTTATCCAACTGGCCTCCCAGAATCAATCACCAGCAGTATTAAGTATCTTAACTTCTGCCAAAACTGAATCAGCACTCCAGGAATGGTTACAATTCATTTCTAAATCTGAAATCTAAATATAAATAGACAGATATGAGTGGAAAAAGCAAACAGCAAGCAAATTACTTCTGTTTCCATTAGGGAAAATAATGCCAGGTTAATGAACTTCTGTATGATACTGGCTTAATTAGACAGTAGAAATGGCAGGAAAATTGCACTGGAGTTTGGGGATTGAAAGCATAGGTGATCTGCAGCCTGGCATGACATGGGTAATAGGGAAAAAAGGTTCTGTCCCTGGTGTGTTGTTCTTTGCTTCCTGAATATAGTAGCAGCTCACCTACACTGAGGATATATTGCTTGGACACACTTCCTCACATTCGCTTTTGTACTACTAGGAGGTAAAAATACTACAGTGATGCCCCAAAGCCCCAGTATGAATTAGAAATACCTGCCCAGTAGTCATTTTTCCTCTGCTGATTTCACTGAGAAAACTTTTCCAACTTTCCCTGCCTTACTTCTGTTACTGACAGTGTCACCAAATACCCACTCCTCAACACTCAGCTCTCAAAGGTCTCTGCTGCATGCACTTTACTTATTTCCTGGCTCCTCCTGAGCCATGATGATAAAATGATCTGTCTCATTTTCCTCTTCAACAGCCTTTTGTCCATGATAATCCTTCAACTTGTGAACTGACATTTCCAGACAGTGAAATGTCTCATCTTCCTCTTACAAGTTCTCAACACAACTTTAGCACCAGATACTCCTTACACTCCTGTACTGAATGTGTCTGGGTTACAGCCAAGAGGAAGTTGCAGATCCTGGAACAGCCCTCCTGCAGGAACTGTGCAGTGAGGTAAGGTTGGGGGGCAGACTTGAAGAGTGGATTCAACTTAAAAGAGTAATTATGATTGTGCTGACAGCCAAGGATGGGTCCAGCTTTAACCCTTTTGTTCCTTTCACTAGTTTTTCTAATTCAGGATATTAGCCTTGTACCTCATTTCAAATCCTCTATCTAAGCTGAGGACTGCATCCCTGCTTCACTTCCCTGCCATGCTTTGGCTTACTTCTCCTCCAGTAGCCTGAATCTCTCTCCGTTTCTCTAAACTCCTGTGCATGTACAGTGCCTCAATCTGGTTCCTCCTGTGCTCCAGGCACACTGCTCCAATATCTGGACACCTCTATTTTGCTCCCTTTGAAAACTAAGTACGGATTCACTGCAATGTAGTCAAAATTCTCTGCTCTTTTCCAGAGGGACTGCCCTGACTGCCTTCATGCAAACCCGCATCGTTACTGTGAGAGGCTGCATCTCACACCCTCCTGCCTCCCGTTCACTCACTCACTCATGGTAGACTAATTGGAAAACAGTATTTTATAATTTTTTCACACTTTCAGTGAACGCTGGGGTTTTGTGACAGTTGCCACGCACAGTTTTCATCCCAGATGCAATTCCTCATGGATAAAGAAAATAGGTTCATGAAGAGATGCATTGTGCCCACAGCCTGGGACTGCCTGAAGTCTGTTTTTCTGTTAAAGTTATATCCTTCTGCTGCTTTCCATGAAAAAGTAAAACTGATGTAATTTTCCATCACAGCAAGTCAATGGAGTTCCCACATTATGGAGAATTACGTAAAGTGCAGACAGGATCTGTCTTTTCTATGCATTAAGTTAACATTATTCTGATTTCTGCTAGTTTATAAATCCTTCAACTTGTTTACAGTCAGTCCTTGTTAACACACCTTCTTACATTGAAACCCCATCCAGGGACATGCTATAACACACAAAAACCTCTGCAGCAGGGTTTTGGGACAAGCTGCATGCATAGGGCTGAAAATCAGAGACTAGCAGCAAATGAGGGTTGTGAGGCTCTCAACCTCAATCAGACAGTTTCAGAATGACTCCACACACACTCCCTGGGGAAAGCAGGCCACGTCATCAAAAGGTGACCTTTGCAAAGTGCTCCAGTGGGTGCAGAAGCGAAGGCCTGCAGATGGCTGGAAGCCCTGCATGCACTTCCATGATTGGACAAAGGGACCCCAAAGATGCACTGATGTGTATCCTGCCCAAATGATTGGACCCTGGACTGGAAATCCCTGAATGAAGTAATGTCAGAACAATAGCTTTACTATGTATTAGTTAGCCATAGGGGTATAAAAAGGTATCATTTGTAGCCATACTGGTCTCTTGCTCTGCGCCGCAATAAACTGTTTTTGCAACACATCAAGAGTCCGTGCCACTCACTCACTACACCTCAGTCCAACCCCTCTCTAAGCAGGGCCAGCAGAACCCCAGCCTGCAGCAGCCACATTACAAATGTGGCCTTCAAGGACAGAGATCCCACAGTATCTGCTTCAGTATTTGCCTACCCCCATTGTAAAAATTTCCCTAAATTTTAATCCGTTTCACTTTTGCAGCTGGTGTCCACTGCAGGGTTGCCTCTTGTGATCTGAACAATTTGTCTCCCTCTTTTTCACAGTCCCCACTAGGATCATGGCTCAATTTCACTTACCGCTGTGAGCTCCTTAATTCCTCCGATGTCCTTCACATTTAGCCTTAGGCCCTGAGGAATATTGCTCTGCCATCCTACCCGTTACCTACAGGACTCAATAGGAAGCTAGTCAAATCCAGGCAGCGAACACTCAGCAACATTTATATTGAGAAAAGGCACCTTAGGAGGCAAGGGGTGGCTGAGGTCTGCCTTGACACCCTCTTCAGGACACACTATTCCTGCTGTGATCCACAGAGAGGACCTTGACTCAAGCCTGCCTGGGCAGGGCACAGGTTTTTCCTGATAACACCACTATCATTGATAGAGGGACCAGATGAGAGCTTCCTCATTTTTTTTGCCTTTGCCATCACACCTTTGACAAGTCTTCTCTAGCACCCAGGAATCAATGCTGTATTTTACAGAACTATACAAGGAAATGAAGCAGTATCTTCAGCTGAATGCTACAATGCCAGCTCACCCATAATCTTTCAAGGACACAAACAGAATTGGTCCAATCTGGATTCAATTACTTATCTAATTTTGGTTTTGATTGGGTGGTTGGTTCTGGTTTTGTTGTGGAATGAAAACAATATCAAAGAACAGTTACAAGTTCTTTTCCAGGACAAGAGAATTGTGGTTTGGTTTGTTTGGTTTTTTTTTTTAATTTCAATTCAAAAGGGTTTAAATCCACAATTTATATCCCAGCCTGCTCAAAACCCAAAACTGTCTCATTGTTGTGGTCAAAAAAACTAATTAACTGTGGTAAAACTGTCTAAAAGATTTATACTGAAGTTCTAATGAAGGGAACATTTCCCTTCATTTTCCACATTTCCCACGGCTCTGCATTGTTCCTCACAAACTGGCATGTGGCCAGGATCACCACAAGCTCCTAGATAGATGCACTGGCATTAGAAGTGCCCAAAAGTGTTACACCAAACCAACACACCAACAAGATGGATTTATGATTTTTCCAGATTAATGTGCAAATACCAGAATATAAACATTTACACAGGGTACTGGACACACCTTTGCCTCACTCCTTTGTAGCCCAGCTTGTCATTCACCACCTCATGACCTGAGCCCTGGCAACCCTCCAAAAGAGGGATCCAAGCCACCACTGACAGAGGACACTGAAGCATGGTGGGCAGCAGGTTGTAGCACAGCAGTCTGTGCCTTCCGGCAGCACCATCAGCAGCAGAGCTGGGTGATTTCTGCCTGAAGAAAGTGGGAAGAAGTTGCTGTGACAGAGCTCTCGTGCTGTGTCAGAGACTCTTGGTTTTCCTGGCATCTGCTGCTGAGCAGCCCCAGGGGAATCAGCCAAGACAGGCAGAAATTCCCTGGCTTCCCTTACAGAAATAAATCACTGTAGTAACACGGCTATACTAAGCCAAAGCCAAGGAATCCAGACAGAATAGCAAAACCATCTACAAGAACATTTCCGAAGCTTTAGAGATAAGTGCAGATTGTAGAGAGGGAACAATTTCCTCCTGATTCAGAACAACACCGTAATTCAGCTTCTAATTAATAAGACTGGTTCAGTTTGACTGATTCCAACATTATCTGAAAACAAATACTCCTTTGCACAAATTAATAGCATTGGACAGCTAATGATTTTATGTAGGCTGCCACTTCCAACATGGAAATGGGAAGGAAGGAAACTGAAGATTGCATGAAAACAGTAGTGGTACTTATGATTCTACTTTCAGGTAGCCAAGAACACTGCCCTTGGAGCTTTCCGCTGCTGTTCAGTATTCGTTGGAATGAGCTGGTTCTGTTCTCAAGCCTCTCTGCTTTTCTCAGGTGGGCAGACAAATCACATCAGATGGAGCAGAGTAGGCAGCATTGCTGAACTCTGCAAGGATTGTTTAGTACCAACTGGGCTGTTTTGCAGTAACCTCCTAACGGGGAAAACTAGTCTTGAGGGACACTAATAAATGTGCCAAAGTAATCCTAGAATACTTTTAGGAAAGTGTTTCAAAAACAATGAATAAAACTGCATAAAAACAGGCCATTCTCATTTACTTTGCCACTAAAAGTGCAGGGAAATGCACATACAGTGGTGCCAACCCCCAGCAGCACTTCTTGAAAGTGCTGTCAGAAATAAGACACATGTGTTTGTTCTCCCCATGCACACCGTCATAGCCAAATGAGAGACAAAAAGATATTCCATTAAGTTCACAAGGATGTTCCCTTTTGGCTTGCAAGCATTTTAACACCTCACAGCTATGCTGAAATCACAGCTTGAGTCCTCCCTAGAGCTGTGCACACAGGACTGCACTTAACACTGGTTGTGCCTCAGATTCCTAGGACAGCCTAGAATTATACAGATTCCTAGGACAGCCTCCACAGCTCCAGATGCCCTTTTAGCTGGTACCATGAGCTAGTATTTCCTTGCTGCTGAGTTCCACTCATGCCAACAGTAATCACTCCTCTCCTGTCAAGAGGTGTCAGGACAATGGTAACCTGTAGGCAACATGGAGATCAGGTTTGCTACTGCAAACCCTCTCACCCAAACCAATGTCAGAAAACGAAGCAAAAAGTGTTGTGCAGAGGAGAAACCAGTAATTGTGAGGAGGGACTGGCATTACCTTTGACTTAAGTCATGTCCTCATGGTGGAGCTGCAGGATTTCAGTGATTCTTCCTGAGAGCAAAGCTTAGGGAGTGAAGCTACCATTTAATCCACAGCGGATGCATACAACACTCCCTCCCAAGAAGCACAGTTGTGTAGGTTCTTTTGTTTGTGTGGAGTTTCTCTGGAGGTTTTTTTTTGAGAGAGTACAATTATCACAGTATAAATACAAATGGCTGCATTTGCTCCTTTCACTGAAATCCCTGAGAGACTTAATTGGATCAAACATTCCTCCCCAGACTATGGAGAGCATGAATGACAGGCAGCACCCATTTGAATACTCACATTCTGAGTGTGACTAACAAGCAGGGCAATGCAAGGACAGAGTTTAGGGAGAATCTAAGCTCACTTTCTGTTCCACTTACAAGCTTTTTATTAATGACCAAATTAATTGCCAAAACTCAGTCTGCAGAGTCAGCTACAAGCTGAAGAAGTCTGAAATTACCCTGCAAGGAGAGGAACATTTCTCAGAAAAAGACGGGAATGAGAAATAAAGTTACTGTATAAACATTGTGTTGAGCACCAATCAGAAGGAGAGAAAAATATCCCTGTGACATACATTCTGGTTGAATATTACCCCTGTAATATTAAGACATTAA
>WEIV01004865.1:0-67349 GCA_013390005.1 Calyptomena viridis
AGTAGCTGTAGCTGGACAGATGGGATTAAGCAATTGCACCGTGTTTTAGGCTTGGTTGATGTGCCATGTTCGGGGGAGGTTTAGGTTGGATATCAGGAAAAGGTTTTTCACCCAGAGGGTGGTTGGGCACTGAACAGGCCCCCAGGGCAGTGGGCACAGCTGAGTTCAACCTGTCTGAGTTCAAGAAGCATTTGGGCAACGCTCTCAGGGCACACCATGGGATTCTCGGGGTGTCCTGCGCAGGGCCAGGAGCTGGACTCGATGATCCTGATGGATTCCTTCCAATTCTGCATATTCTGTGATTCTATGAGTCTTTTGTTTTAAGGAAAAGAGAAGACAGTCCCAAGAGGAACGGGCTGTCTGGCTGAGAGCCACCAGGTATGACATCAGCAGAACTGAGCAGTAACTGATAATTCCAGCAATATGAGGTCACGACCACCATCCTATTGACCACCTACTCCAAATGGACTCCAAATGAAATGGAGAGAAGAACTGCGCCTTCAAATGTATTAACATGAGAAGCAACAGATAAAACTAGCAAACAGAGGGTTGTGTACTTACTAACAAAAAAGTTAGTAATTTGTACCCAATGAATGCTGCTGCCTTTGTTTGTTAAAATGTGTAAAGTTTTGATGACTGGGCAGCCACCCTTTGTGGGCTACCACCCAGCTCTCTGCTTTGTGCAAACTGGAATAAAAAATAGAAATACCTCATCTCAGTGTGTGAACTGCTGGTGCACATCAGATAACGAGCCCATGTTTGGGACAACAGTACTGTGCCGTGGGCTGTGCAGTGCTGTGTCCTGCTGTGCCAGCCCACACCTGGGAGAGCTCCTCATGCTTCAGCATAGCACTTCCCTGCTGTCCCATTTCCCATCAGCTCCACGTGCCTCAGCATCTTCCCTGCAGCTGTGGTGGGAAGGCACTTACTCCCTGAGGGAAGAGCAGGGTTCTCCTGGGGCATCAACAACCCCCAAACACCCTGAGACTCCACAAACAGCCACCAAGCAATGTGGGGCTGCCAATCCATCTGGGGTGCTGTTACCTCTGCCACTCCTGAGTGACCACCTGCTTTTAATAAGAGATGACTGCCACCACCAGCCTCTGGCAAAGCTGGCCAAAAAACTTTCAGGGCAGAAAGGGCAGTGTCCCACTGCATGTTTGCTGTGGGATGGGCAACCTCTGACATCCTGGAGTGGGAATTTCTTGTGAGTTTCATCAGTGAGACCCCAGAAACAGTGCCATCATTCCTGGCACAGGGTTCATAACAAGGGAAGGAGCTCCTGGGGCAGCAGAGAGGCATCAGGAAGGGTGTTTGGGATTGAATGAGTAAATCTGTGCGACACTGCTCACTCAGATTCCTCAGTGGTACATGCAAGGTTTAAGGGTGATCCCAAGGTTTTCAGTGATCCCTGCTTTGGGGGAGTCCTATTTTCCATTTGTTCATTTCTTCCTCCTTGTTTTTCACTAAGTACCAAGTGAAAAAAGAGACAAAAAAGCAAGTGTAATGTTAATCCCCAGCTCTGCTGTGCAAAAACCCAAACCTCTCACTTAACCAAGCTGGATTTCCCTGGGAATAAATAACACCACCTATTTGCCCCATGTTGATTATTTCAGGTGACTTGGGAACAGCCATGGCCATGCTGTTGTGGTTCCTGAGTTTCTTCAGCAAAGCAACGCACATATCAACATGTGTGCAAGCCCCAGGGAACAGGCAGGTAGGCCTTCAGGTCTGTGTCCCCACAGGGGACACAGCAAGCTGTGGGTGACAAACACCCATCCCACTGCTCACTGCCCTCCTGGAAGGCCCCAAAATTTTGGGAAAAGGGCTGTGCTTCCTCCTGCAGAGGGCACTGGGATCTTGTGCTTTTTGCTTTCTGGGAAAGATCCCCTGAAGCTGTTGCAGCTCCCACTTATACACCCATCCCACTGCCTCTGCTCACTCTGGGGTTTGGGGAACTTGGTGTAACATGGACAAGGCCCTTGGCCTATCTGGAGGGAAACAAGGAGCCATGGAGCTGCTTAATGTGGAAAAGCCATTGCTAAGAAGTCAGCCTGCTCCCTGCTCTGCCCCTGCTTTTCCCTCTGTGCCAGAGTGGTGACAAGATGTTGGCTCCTCTTTGGATGGCACTGATGTGTAGTGGGGAAGGGTTGCCTGGTGGTTCATAAACCTCAGCCAAGATGTGCTGCCACAGGTCAGTCTCCAGAGGGCCAAACCACCAATCTCACCTAAATCCCGTATTTATTGGGCCTGAACGTGTTTGACCACCTCAGCACAGGAGATGCTCGAGGCACAGATGGGTACCCATGGCACTCATCCATTGTGGATGGATTTAGGCACCCATCTATTATGGATGGGCATGATGGGATGAGGATGCAGGCACCCATCTGTGCTCTGAGCATCTCCCATCCTGAGGATGCTCCCTTGCACTGGGTTATCCCTCTCCCATTCCCCCTTGGGAGATGTAGCTCCTCTGAAGTGCGTTGCAAAATCCCGTTGGTGAAGTTTTCCTGGGGGAAGGAAAAAACATTTTGCATCAGAGTGACTAATTTTGCTATTACAGCTGAGAAAAGGCTTTTCTTTTGCAAGATTGGGTTTGCATCACCTTACATTTTGCAGTAACCAAATTTTGGCCTGCTACGGTGGTATTTCCCATTCCATTGCCCTTTCTGGAGAGAAACTGGGCTGAATGGAAGATGTTTTGCCCATAACTGGAGCAAAGCCAAACTGAAATGTACTCAAAATCCCTGGCAAAATGGCATTTCTCTTCTGTTCAAGCCATCAGATGAGTGTTTGACCTTGCCCTCATCCTACTCTAGTCCATATCAAGAGATGATCACACAATCCCTAGGGATGCTGGGACCCCTCTGATAGCCTGCAGGATGACTGACCCCATCACTGCCCTGGGGAAAGGTTCCTTGGGGACCCTGGGAAGTCTGGCTGGCTCCAATGCCTTCTACCAGGGCTGAAACACCCCACATGCACCAGCCAGCCTCAAGAGGAGGCTGGAGACCCACAACCGAGCTCTTCTGCTGTGACAGATGGAAATGAGAAAGCTTTTTTTCTTTTGAGATGAGAGAGAAAAAGCTAAAGGCCACTTGTGCAATTAAGTGACTTAAATGTGGATTTTATTTTGATGTAATGGGATGGTTATTGCATATAAGAGAAGAGCCAGATGGTTGTTAAAACCACATTTACTAAGTTCTAATAACTGTGCATTTGACCTGCGGTCCATCAAAAACTGCAACCCCTCATTCTAAAACATCCTGGGAGCTTCACCCCAGACAGAGCCTCTGGCTGGTCCTTTCTGTGACCTTTACACAGCAGCACTTGCTGTTCGGGGCAGGATTTGGCCTCGTGGCACAGCTCCCCAGGCACAGGGTGCTTTGCCTGGTTCTATCTGAGCCTCAGCCTCGGTCTGTGGTGGTGACAAGGACAGAGGGATGAGGAGATGTGGAATGCATCTGCCAGCTTCGGGAGAAGGGCCAGGACCCCTCATGGGAAGGTCTCTGCTGTTCCACTTGGTGCCAAAGGACTTGGAAGAGAGGGTGGGGAGAATAGAAGTTGGAGAATGGAGGAAGATTCTGGGAAGAAGCTGGGGTATGGCCCCTTCTTCTCCCCTCGTGGGAGCCTTGATTAAGCTCATACAGGCAGGAACAGGGTGAATTTATGGAGGGGACTGCAGGTCTCATACCTCATTGCCTCCCTTCACCTTGTGCATGCAAAGCACGGGATCCGAGCAGCTCCATCCCTGTGTCAGCTCCAAGGAGGGCCATGCACAGCACCAACCTCCACAGCACCTCTGGGCTGGATCTGGCCCCCGTGCATTCAAGGAGAGCCCAAGACAAGGAGGGGAGGGAGCCCCCAGACCTGTGGGCTGTGTCATGGCATCCCTCCCCCCTGCTCGGCCTGCCGGCAGTGCAGCCGGCCTTCCTTCTTTGGTAAAGACTCCAACAATTCCCTTTTTAGGCTTAATACCACTAGTGCTGGGAAGGAACGGGAGCATGATCCCCAGCCCCCAGCCCAGCTCTGGGTGAACAGGCTGCTCCCAGGGATACAGCCCCTGCTCCAAATGCCTTCAAAGGGCTTTCCAAGACAGCCCGGCTCTCCCTGCCCAGCAGCCCCCACCCCACTGGAGAGGCACCACTGGTCCCTGCTCCACGGGATCTCAGCTTCCCAACCTGCATTCCCAGGAGCACACCTCGCCCCGGCCAGCATGAAGGTATTGCTGTGCTGGCAGGGGTCTGCTTTCCTTATTATTACTCCTGGAAAGCTCTCCCTGATGAATCCCAGATGGGAGACGTTTTTTTAGATCTTATGAAATTGTTGATAGGCATTTCTCTGCAGAGCCATTTGTCCTCCCCTCCTCATCCCACTCTGTGCCCCACCAGCCACCCTGGCAGGAGGGATAAAGGGCTGCCAGGCTGCCTGAACCCAAACCTGATTCAGACCCCTGGGTTCCCCATTCCTTTGGAGCACTGTCTGCTGTGCTGTGGGGCTCTACCAGTTAGCCCAGTCCCTCAAGGGGCAGGCAGCTGGTAGGACTGGGACTGGCAGTGCCTCCAGCATCCCACATCATCCTGACAGCATTCCCAGGGCACAGTCCCCACATGAGGCCCTGCAGCATCATCTCCTTTTAGCAAAGTGATTTACCAACACGCCCCTTCTCTGTGTCACCCCAACAATGCAACCCATAACCCAGCACTGCCTAGCCTTGGGCAGGAGGGTAAATGGAGCTGGGAGCAGGATGGGACCTCATGAAAGCCTTCAACAGATGGGTTCATTTGCATCATTCCCATTGTACATGTTGAAACTCCCCTGTTTTCATGGGATGATGATGTCAGATCTGGGCTCCTTGGCCAGATTCCCTCTGCTGCAGGGAAGGAGATGGAATGAAGGAGGTGGGAGTAGAAGCAGAGGCTGTGGGGAAAGGGACCTGTGCAGGACTCCCACTGAGTGTCATGCACCTCCCTCTTTGTTGCATGAGAGATGGGATGAGGCAGACAAGTGAAATGTCACTGCTTGACCCACTGCTTTTCCTTGGCTCTGTATCTGCAAATCCCCCCCAGTTATCCAGGACTCGCCTCTTTAGGTGGCTCTGGAGACATTCCCACTCATGGGGCTGGGGGAGAGGGTGGGTCTGCCTCACCTGGCCTCCAAGAAGGGGACACTCATTTCTTTCACATTACCCATGTGGGCCTGGCCCAGTGCAGAGGCAGCTGCTGAACACTTGACAGCTTGTTTGGATACAAAGCAGGGGGAAAGGGAATGGCCAACCCTGCCTCTGTGAGCCCACAGGAGAAAAGCTCCCAGGAGCTGCTTGCCCCAAAAGCAGCAACTCCAGCTTGGCTGCCCCAAGGAAGCCCCCCTCCACATAGGCAGCCCCCAGCAGCAGCCCAGGGAAGTATCCCACCTCTCAGGCCTGGAGATGTTTCCCATATATTTGGTACAATGAGCCACACACAGCTCTCAGTATTCCCTTCTTTGGGGAAGTGCAAACAGCCCAAAGTCTTGCCCCTGACATGAGGAAGATTTGCCCACAGCCCCTGGGAGCAGTGACTGGGCAGGCTTTTGGGCACTGTTGGAAACTCATCCCAGCAAACTGATCCCCCAATGGACTGGAAATCCAGAGGTTTTGGAGCTGGAAAGTCCTCCAAGAGGTAAAGGTGGGCTTTGAGCTGTATCCACTCAAAATCTGGGAGCAGTGGCTCTGAGATGCAGCTCAGCATTGACTTCCTGCCAGGGCCATGGGTTCCATGGCTGAGCAGCTCCAGGATGAGGTGCTGTGTTCCCAGGGCTGAGTGACTGGAGCAGACCCTTTCCTTGGCTTTGGCAGTGTGAATGTGGGCAGAGGATGCTGACAGGCACAGGGAGGACCTGCCACAACCCCCCCTGCACTGTGGTAGAAATCCCAGCTTGACTGATAATACTTCCCTTGTGCTCCAGCTTTCTTCAAGTCCCTAAATAAGTAGAAAGGCCCCAGGGAGCACTCAGAGGAACTGTTAAAAATAATTTAAAATAAATCAAAACAAATAAATGCAGACACATTGAAGGAATACACCCCAGCTGCACCAGTCCCAGCCTCCAGATCTGCCTGTGCCAATGCTGCTGGCATGGCAGCCAGGGCTGTGGCACAGAGCTACCAATGTTTCTGAGCCCATTTGGGAACCGTCACCCAGAGGTTTCCTCCTCTCCTGGCTGGATCAGGCTCTCCCTGACCCCTGTCTGCAGGCACTGAAGCAATAGGGATTTCGTTGCACCAGATACATGCAGGGACAGCATTGAATTTCCCCAAAATACCTTAGGAGTGGGATCCTGCTGAAGAAGATGGATATTTTCTGGCTGGAGCAGGAGTGGGGCTGCTGTGCATCCGCTCCCGGTTACACCAGCCCAGCTTGGCCCTGCTGGGATGGAGCTGGATGATGGGTTCTTCTGCTGCCTCCCGCCCTGCTATCCCGGGGGACAGGCTGCTCCTGCCCTGCAGCCGACAGGAAGAAACTGGTTCCTGGCTGTTTTAGCAACTTCAAGTATCAGGTTCAGTTCCCTTTGATTCCCGGTGTTTGGTTTGCTCTCCTACTTCATAAATATTCAACCGCCAGATGCTTGAAAAAGCGCCTGCGAATCCCCCCGCGTGTCGCTGGGAGCGGCGCCCGCGGTCCCTGGCCCCATCCTGCCGGGATCCATCCCCGTGGCTAAAGCACAGGGCAGAGCCAGGGCCAAAGCCGACAGCTCGTAAACAAGAACTGTGCTGAAACACGCTCCCCCAGTGTGTGGGTACCCGGGATGCAAAACCGCTTGAGGGGATGGAGGCTGAGAACTCGATGCCCTAAACCACAAGGACGGCTCTGGAGTGACATTCCCAGAGAGCAATGAGGATGCAGCTGCTCCCTGGGAATCCAGGTCTTGTGCACACTTGCTTCCCCAAGCGCACTGCCTGCTCCCTCTCGGTCTGAGAGTGAAATCTGAGGGGTTCCCCGGAGCCTGGGGGATGATGGGTTTAGAGGGAGTGTTTTTGCAGGAGAGCCCGATGTTTCCCTGCTCCTTCTCCCCTGTGGATAGAGGCAGTGACCCATCCCATGTGTTCACCAATTGGGAACACACACCTTTACCATCAGCATCAAATCTGCAAAACTTCAGGGTGCTGGGCACCCCCACTGATGGCTTAGCCAGAGTTGGAGGGATCATAGTGAGAGAAAAATGGGGGGGAAAAAGTAAGAATGCAAACCCCTACAATACAAAGAGCTCTCTTTTCATCAGGGCAGTGCCCCAGTGAGGTCAGCACCAAGGGTGGGATCAAGACTAAGGGGCAGCAGGAAGGTGCAGGTCTGGGGATGGGGGGAGCAGAGCAGTCCTGCAGCCCCCCCCAAACTCCCCCAGTGCCTGTGCAATCCTCCAAACCCCAGCTCCTGCTTAGCATTCCTCTTTCTTGCCAAAATCACTCCAGAGCATGTCAGCATGCTGTCATGTAAGGAATCTCATTTTGGAGAGGCTTTTTCTCTCTTTTTGCCTTCGATACAAACCAGACACAGCTTCACTTTATTGGGTGTGAGGGCAGGGCTGCCCGCATCCGGCCTGCCCCCACTCCCTCCCCAAAGTGATGCTGAAGTGGAGTTGGAGGACTTGCACTGTTTGTCTGGGAAAATTTTTGCATTCAGGGACCATTTGCACAGATGTGCTCATGTGCAGGATCCCCTCACCGTGCTGGAGAGGCCCTGCCTGGAAACCATGGGTGGGAGAACCAAACCACTTTATGAGGTGGCTTTGGGACTGTCTGGGTGCTGCCTGCTGAGCCCTGGGGTCAGGCCAGTCTTAGAGGAGGGAGGAATCATTATTTTGAGGACTGACACTCCATTCCCAGAAGAACACTGCTCCCCACAAAGCCCCAGGAGATACTTGCTCCTCTTCTAACCCCCATCACCCCAAAGCCCCTCAGCCAGGTCACAGTCTCTGCACATTCCTTCCTCTCTTATTCCAGGTGACTGCACAGACCCCCAGAGCCCCTTACCTGCCTCACCCCAGGGCTCAGCTCCAGAGTTCTGGGGATGGATAGTGATGGACAAGTCCTTGCCTGGATTGTCCATGCCCCTCTCAGCCCCCACAGCAAAACAGGGATTTCTCTTCTCTGAATAACTCACCGTGTTTCTGAATGCCTGGGGAGGCAGTGAGCAGCTCCCCTTGGCCCCACATGCAGAGCAGTGGTGATCAGCAAGGTAATTAGTTGCTTTGGTTTGTATTTACAGGTATACAGGTAGCTCCAGTGCTATTTTCCTGATTTTAGCACTGCTCCCTGCCCAGGGCTGTCTGCCACCAGTGCCATTTGCTGAGCCCAGGGCTCCCAGCTTAGCCCTGCATCATTGTGCCAAGATGGAAAACCCCAGGTGGTGCCAGTGGCTCAAACCCAGAGAAGGGGAGCTCAGGCCCTGCAGTGTCAGAGGTTCCCCCAGATGTTTTTTGAATGCTGGGCAGAGGTTCCCCAGCAGTGCCACCTCCACAAAGACCTGTGCTCTGTAGACAACCTCCACACACCTTGCCCTATCCCAGCACCACCTCTAGATGAGCAGGCTCTAGCCTTCCCAAAATGACTTGGCTGAGTGAGACTTAATGGAATGGAGAGTGTCTGGGATGTGTAGGGGATCAGGGAATGGGAAGTCAGAGCATCTCCCCAACTCCTTCACCCCCACAGCCTTCCATGGGCCAGGCAAGGCAGGGATTTGCCAGGCCTGATCCATGCAGACATCAGGAAATGTATTTTCTTTAGGGTTTTTTCTGATCTGCTGTTAATCCTTCATTCCTCATCTCCTCCTCTGAGGAGCCACCATCCATCCATGTGCTGTGAGCCCCAAAGCCAGGTGCTGCCTGCTTTGCACACCTGATGTCATCCTTCCTTTCCGAGGTGCTTGGCCTGGGAAGCAAGAATAATCTGCTTATGTCAGTGAAGGATGAAAGCCCTCTATTCACCTCAGTCCTACAGAGCAGGTTTTGGAGCTGGGGGCTGCAGCCAGACATGCTGAATTCACCTAAAAAGGGCTGTAAGAGCCAGTGAGCTGTGATGCCACGGCAGCAGGGGCACAGTGCCGAGGGACTCCGGTCCCAGCTGTTTGTTTCTGCACAGGGAAAGCTGCCCTGCTGCCCAACCATGAGGGAGCTGGGGCTTCCCAGGAGAGCTCAACCCCATTGCCAAGCCAAGGGTGTTGGAATCAAATGGGGGCTTTGAAAGGCTGTGAGTGCTGATGCTCCCAGAAAGTGCCCTAAATCCCACCCGAGTCCTCTTCCAGCCCTGCTTCTGGCCTGGGATGTGCCAGCTGGGACAGGGAGCTCTGTCCCAAACCCTGCCTGGGACCAGAGAGGTGATAGATGGTGACTCCACAAAGACCTGGAACATTGTTCAAGAAATGTTTGGACAATGCTCTCAGGCACATGGTGGGAGTTTTGGAGTTGTCCTGTGCATATCCAGGAGCTGACCTTGTGGGTCCCTTCCAGGATATTCTATAACTCAGGATATTCTACATTTCTATGATTGTTGGTGTGTCTAATTTCACCTGTGGTAACATGGGGGTAGTTTTGCCTGTTCCTCTTGGTCATTCTTGCAACATATTGCAGTCTTCATCATGCAAGACAGATGTGTTGGGGAACCTTTTGGATGCAAGGACTGTTGCACCCAGTGAAGCATCCTGCCAGCAATGCCAGGCCTGGAGCTGTTCCCTGCTAGGTTTGGTCCTAACAAAAGGAATAACAGAGAACTGAGCCAGCATATCTTCTCTGTACAGCATCCAGCACCTCTGCTCCCTTCTGCTGCACCAGCCCAGCCACCCCTGACCTCACCTCTTCCCATCTGCAGCACTGGCCAAAGGTGTCCTAAGCAGGTTCTGAATCCCAGGGAGGGAACAGCCCCCTTTCCAGGGTTCCCTAGCCCATATGGAGCACAGCTTTGCAAATGCAGAAGAATTTGTTCAAGAGTTCAGTGAAGTTTAAAGTGAGAGCTTGTCTCAGACGCACCCTCTGTGATGCTTTTCCATCCTAACTCACATCAAATCATCGCTGGACATTTATTGTTTCTGGGCATGCTCCAGTTCCTCCAGGAGACAGCAATCAGAGGGCCCCTCGCCTCCTTTTTCTCCTGCCATCCCCAGGCTCAGCCCCATCTCCCCTACTTTCCATCACTCAAAACCTCCAAATTCAGCACCCCCAAAGCCCCCACCAGGAGCTGGGCTGGATCATGTTCCAGAAGGGTGAGGGCTCTCCATGCACCCGAGGCAGCCTGTCCAGACTGTGGAGTTCAGCCTGGATGGTGGTAACAAGAGGGTGAGCAGTGTGGAAGGGCTGTCTGGGAGCAGAGCTCTGCAGTCTGGGGAGACAGAAGAGGTGAAGAGATGAAGGAGGACGCCAGGATCCCTCCTGACCGGGCGTTCATGCTCCCTGCTGCAATTTGAAAGCTGCTGCAGCCTCAGGATAAGGTTTCCAGTACAAACACTCAGAGATTTTCACTCCAAGTTTATGTTCCAAGACTAATTTCTCAATATTCGTTTAGGGAGTCTGCCTTTCTGTGGGTGTAAATCGATGTACCTCCACAGCCTCAGAGAGGCCTGTGCTGATTGATATCAGCTGAGATGCTGACCCCAAATTTGCAGTTTGCACAAATGTTCCTGCCAATAGAACTGTTATTTAAAGTATTCACAGAAAGTGAACCCAGGAGGCATGTGAACATGGTCCAAACAAATCTAATTAAAGCTTTCATCCAGAAAATTCTTCCTTACTATAGAACAAGAATTCATACTTTACTACTTGTCCTCACTTCACTGGGGCTAAAAATCTCAATTTGGAAGCCCAGGGTAAGTGATATTTGTGCTGGGCTGAGCACTCACAAACTCTTCTGGCTCCAGGACACCTTGGAGCTCCTTTGGTCTCCTCCTGCATCCCCATCCTTATGGTACCTTTCTGAATGGCTCTTAGCTTTATGGAGAAACACACTGTTTAATTCAGACCAGTCCAGCTGGGCTGCAGTAGAGCAGAGCCACACACTGCTGGCTGTGCTGGGGCAATAGCTATGGAAAACATCCTGGCAGGGGCCAACAGAATCCAGGAAGGACAGAGGTACCAGCAGAGGAACCATCAGCTTGCAGAAGCATGGTTGAGCTGATCCAGCTGCTGCATCCCAGCTGGCCCAGTGGCCTGGGTGCTGGCCTGGCAAAGTGAATTCAAGCCCTTTCTTTGGGCAGATGTCTCATTTTAATCACTGATCATTCGATCTGTACAAACTATCCCAGTAACCCTACCCAAGAGGAGCTAATCCAGCCTCTGCAGCAGCGTTTCTGGGGGCTCTGTGTTACCCATGCACTCCCCAGGAAGCTGGCTGCATAAATAGACACATCATGTCCAGTGCAGACACAGCATCTGTGACAAGCATCACTGGTTTTCTGCCTCAGTATCTAAACTATATATGTACTATATGCTGGTACATGAACCCTTGTGCCTTTCAGCACCTTCACAGACACCCTCACCTCAGCCCATGCTGCCAAGAGACAAAAATTTACCAGCAGCTTTGCTGGCAGATGGAATATTTCTCCCCTGGCTTGGAAAACAGATAGGTAAAGACTCCCTTCTCATCTTGTAATGCTTCTATGAAGGGGCTTAAACAAGCTGTGAGCTCAGCAAGGGACAGGAGACAACAGGGATTAGCACCAAATTCAGCAGGACTAGGGGACACATCAAGGGCAGGGAGAATCTGCTGCAGCTGCTGGGTATCCCATATCCAGGTCCTGGGCTGGACTCTTTTCTACTCACATCACAGCCTAGAGGATACTGTACTGGTGCCTCTGATGGTCCTAATTGGGAGACAAGGACCAGCTCTGCAGGAGGCATCTCTGGACCTCTGAAGTTCAAGGACTGGGAGCACATAATCCATTGCTAGTCTAACCTCTTCCCTTTTTCTCTACTCCTGTTTTTCTCTCCTTTGTTTCAGCTGACATTAAGTCGAAGTCACCCCATCACTCACCTTTTTCTTCCCCACTGCCTCTCCAAGAAGCTAAACAAACAAATCTACCTCCCTCAACCATCTTCATTTCATCTGCCCTCCCAAGGCCCCATGTTTTTCTCTGGGATTCCAGCAAGACAGCCCTGAAGGCGTTTTCCAAGACAGGAGAAACTTCAGACAGCAACAAAAATGTGTAGAATTTGGCCTATTCTCTTCTCTTACCTTTTGGTGACCTTCAGGGAGCTTTAGGCAGCATCTTTCCTTGCTCCCTGTCATGTCCCAGGGCAGCTCCTGCCAGCCCAGCCCAGCCCAGCCCAGGCTGCCTGCTGGGGAACACGCCACAGAAATGGAAAAAGAGAAAATGAGACAGGTGGGGAGAAGATGAGTTGACTACTAATGTAAGAATTATTTCCATGCACATTCCTCATACAACCAAATGGCTGGAGAAGATCTTTCAGTACCAGATGTGCTCATCATCCCTGCTGAGCAAGTCTAGCTGTTCAAGGGGCCTCCTAAGTTTTAGGTTTGCATTCATCACATTCTCCTAGGTGGTTCTGGCCCCTGCACAGCTTGAGAAATCCAAGATAAGGTCTGAAACAGAAGGCTTGACCTCAGTGGTACCTTGTCATACTGTCCCTTTCCTCCATCACATATGCCAAGGAATTTTCCAGGGGCACAGACATCCTTCCTTCCTGCAGAGAGACAGGCCTGGACAAAAACAACTTGTCTCCTGCCACTGAGCTGGAGAACAGTGCTGCAGAGGGGCTGCTCCTGCAGCACCAGGGCTGATACACAAACCCACTGCTGCTGCAGCTCACCAGGAAAATCCCATACTTGGAGCAGAGGATAAAAAATGTCAAAGGATATCTTGTGTGTGGCATTGCAGAGGGAGTCTGGGGCAACAGAAACTGTTGGATGGAGGATGTTCTTCCTCCAGCTCTCTAGCCAGGGAGCATCTAGTCCTGCCTGGACACCATGGGTTTCATGCTCCAAGAGGAGCAACAAGAATCCCTCAGGATGGTCCACTGGGTCATGGGTGGTCTGACTGGGAATGAGGTCTCTGTAGGGTACAAAGCTCAGGGCAGGGCCATCTGAGGGACAGATGCTTCCAGACAGATTTCATTGCATTCCTACTCTGGCAGTGACTTTAACCTTGACCTGGATGGCCCTTACAGCAGGAGCCAATTCATTCCCTGTGCCTGAGGGACAGGGTACCTGCAAAAGGGTCACTCAAAGCCACTCTGGGGGCTATGGGGGACACCTGCATTGTCTGCACATGCCACAGCTTCCCAGCACTGCCAAGCATCCCGCTGGACTGCCCAGAGGAGCAGGAAGCACAGCAGGACACACACACTGCCATCTCCTCCATAAGAGTGTTTTACAAGCATGGCAGATGAAATGAAAGAGCAGGAGAGCTGTAAACAAGCTCATTTGAGTGTCTCCCTGAGGCCTTGTCAAGTCAACTTCAGCTCCAGTCAACACCTCTCACATCAGCCAGAGTCCAGCCCAGCCAGGCTGCCCGCAGGGACCATGTGCTAATGGATTTCAGGTGCTCCAGCAAGGCATGGAAGAAGAGCACAGAGACAGCTCTCCCTCCTTCCCACCCTTGCCCCTCATGACATCCCCTCAGCTGGCTCCTGGCTCCTCTCTCAGATGTACATTTCACTGCATGATGCCAATTTCTAGCCTACCCAGCAAGAAACTCTAAGGAATGGTTCTTACCACAGTGGAAAAATATTCTTTCCCCCTGAAATTAAAGTTAGATCAGGGCCAAGCACAAGAAGAGCATGACGAGCCCTTGTCAAAAATCAGCTTAGTTTTTCAATAGACTTGCAGAGATCATTTTCTGCCCAGATCTTGTCTCTTCTCTACTCCCTTTCTTTCCCTCCTCTTTTTGTGCTCTAGCCGAGGCCTCCCTCCAAGCCAGCATCCCACCTGTTTCTAACCCAAACACTCCTGTGCCACATTTCCCAGAAGACACGATGAGGAATTCAATGGAAAAGGTAAAAGGTCGGGATGGAGCCATGCCAGAACACAGCTACAGCTGAGAATGGACTTACAGAAAATGTCCATCCTTCCCAGTGACAATCCTCAGATGTCCTAGAGATGATACACTGAATGCAGGTGGCCAAGGAGGAGTCATCCTCACTGCAGCTTGGGAGCCCAAGGATGATGGAAGAGGCAATGGAAACCCCAAATGGCACTAGGGAAAAACAAGGACCTGGTTTGCAAATTCAAAGGAGCAGGAAATTTGGAAGGCAATTAGGTAGGCAAGCATCCGATTTGTGACAAACTGGGCCACCAACACATCAGACAGGCAACAAAACAAAGACCCAGTGATGAACCCAGCAAGTCACCATACAGCCAGCAACAGATGTGTTCAATTAGCCCAAGAGCCAACATCCAACCAAACACCAACCTAGCCAGCAAAAAACAGACAATAGACTACTTGTTCCATCAAACAGCTGAGTTAATAGCAAAAACGTGCAGGGAGTGAGCAAGCAGCCAAAAACCCACGCCAGCCACTCAATAAGTCAATTAACCAAAGACCCACATAATCAACCACTTAAGTAGAGCTGAGCAAATAACTCACAATGAGTTATTTATCCATTGAATTTCGCCTCTAGTTTTGCTTGGGCCATCTCTGTGAGCACATGTCAAGTCCCTTCAACTGATTTCCAATTAATCTCATTTTGGCTTGTTTGCTCTGTGCATGGCTGGCCAAAAGTTAACATGTGAACTGCACTCATTAGCTGTGATTGCCCAGGAAGATTACATGTTGCTCTCTAGTCTCAGATTAGATAAGCACAATTTTGCCAGGGAAACTCAGTCCCTAAATAGTCCAAAAAGTCTGCACTTAGGCCACCAGGACATGTCAATCACATATATTCCAAGAAAAAAAATGCAACAAATGTAATCCATCAGGTTCAATTAAATAGTCCTGCAGGAACAAGGTTAGTGATGCTGCTCAAACAGAACTGTGGAATTGGAGGGGTTTGGTTTAGTGCTCTAAAGTTGGGTCCCATTTTTGGAGATCTTTCCCATCACTGCAGGACAGTGGCTGAGACACCATAAACAGGTGAGGATAGCCCAGCCCTGCAACTACACCCCCTTGTCTGGGGGCCCTCAGACCCTGCCTGGGGTACATTCTGCAGGGCTTCCTAGTAGACCTCAGCTCCTGATTCATCATAGAATTGTTTGGGTTGGTAAAGACCTCTAAGATCATCACTTCCAACCATTAGCCCAGCACTGCCATATTCATCACTAAACCATTTCTGCAGGCGTCACATCTAGATATTTTTTGAACACTTCCACATATGGTGGCCTGGCCACTTCCAATGCCTGACCAACCTTTCAGTGAAGAATTTTTTCCTAATATCCAATCAGTTTGAAAAGTGCCTCCGTGGTGGGGAGCTTGGTGACACAGCCAAGCCAGCACTTCATGGTAAGGGCTGGGACATGCAAGGCTCTGCATCTGGATGCTCCAACACCACTCTGGAAAACCCAGCCACCCAACTGGGAGCTTCTCAGAGGAGATGCTGTGTTCCTCATCCCACAAGCCTTTGAGGAGAGGGCTGCACGATGACATGGAATCCTGGGCTGCTGTTGTTCTCCTGGTGCAGAAATGCTTCCTTCATCTGTCCCACACCAGGCTCCTTTACTTGCTGCCAAGAAACCACAAATCTTCTCACGCAGATCGTCAAACACAAGGCCAGCCATGCCACAGCAGGATTTGTCTTGTGCCACGGGTTACACTGCACTTTGTGGAGCCTGACACTAACAACCCATGGCCATTTCCACATTCTACATTGTACAAGGGGGAAAGTCCCTTTGTGGCCTCCTTCACCCCAAGATGGCCACAAAAAGAATCAAGCCAAGCAGACTGGGCTAGCTCTGACTGTGGCCCCACACAGCTGAGGGAGGTTTATATCCCTCTCCTCCAGGGCTGCCTTGAGCACTGTGCATTTGGCGCTGGCCAGGGAGGAGGCATGTGCTGCAGCACTGCCAAACCACATTGTCAACTGCTTCGCTGCTGCCTGTGGATCTTAATCCCGCAGGCATTATATAACCAGTGGGAACTACACCATCCCTGAAGTGTGAAGTGGAGTATCAGAGGAACTCTGCTATCTCCTGCTCTCCAAGAGGCAGTTGAAGGGACTGTCAGAGATTAGGGCTAATAGTACTTAGCTCACTTCAGCAGCCAGCTGAATCAAATGATCCTTACATGCCCTTATGTCCTAATGAATTGCGTTTGATTCCTTGCCCAGCTCCGAGCATGGAGCAGCAACACAACTCTTTCATACTTTGAGAGCTGTGCAAGAATCACCCCCCTCATTACCCTTGCAAATCCAGCCTGTTTTTAATCCCGACAGCATCTCCTATAGCTCCCACAGCAGATTCAGGTTTGAGCTCGTCTTTCAAAGAGAATTGACCTCTCAAAAGCCAAACTCAACTGCAAGCATCGAGCTTCAGCTTAGAGACCAAACAAAACCCACTGATTTCACATTATTTCCATGCAAAGCCATAAATCAGCTCAGGCTTGGTTTGTCTCTGGGCCAAAGCTTGACTGAAAGGTTCACGAACCTTAAGGAATCTTTTGACAAGCTCAGTCTGAGATTCAAATTTGTAATGAAACCCCAATAGTGGAGCTCTGCTAGTTCCATGTAATTTCAAGTTTTGCTGTGAACATTTCACGCAGCTCTGGGGACACAGTTACACCAGCATAAACCCAGTTACTCCTTAAAAATCAATAGAGCTGGCCTGGATTTCTGCCGGTGTAAGAGCAATCAACATAGCCCAGAAAAAGTTATTTTTATTCCTTGCCTTCTGTTTTGCTAGAATCCACCCAATAAAAGTTCCCAGGCTGAGTCCAGACTGTAGAAATGCAAATGCCAGTAGAGCATAAATCCCAGCATGTGTCTGGAGAAATTTGTGTAAATCAAAAGGGTCCCTCCATCTTTGAGGCTGCTCGTCTTGTGCGTGAGTTGATCAAGCTCAACAGAAACCCATCAAGAATCCAAGAACCGCTTTTCTCATCCAAATCTGCTGATGCCCTGAGGGGCTTTTGTGAGAAGAGACATTTTCTGGGCTGTTGTCTGAAGTGACTGATTCTGCGACTGTTTCTGAAGAGCAGAAAAATCATTGTGCCCCATCAGACTGATCCTGGGACCAGGACTCCTGCAACCCCAAAAGGGCTGGCTCCTGCTGTCCCAGTGCAGTGCTGGGCTTCAGTGGGTCAGTCAGACTTACTCCCACTGACTTTTCACAGATCCTCAATTCTAATAAGGCAAACAGAGTTTGTACTCTGGAAGGAAAATGCTATGGGGCTCAGGGGATGCTGTTCTCCACCCTCGCTCTAATTTTATAGTGTATCTGCTGTGGTGTGTCAACACCAAATTGTTCCAAATGGGCAAAGTGATGCAAGATGCTGTGCCAAAGCCCATTTAGTGTCTTTCTATTCCAGCACAGGAACCCATCTCCACAGGTTCAACAGGATGGCTGCTGATGTAAGGTACTTCTGTTCCCCTGCTCCCTGGCCTCCTGCTTGCAGGACAGAGAAATTCTGGAGTCTAAACCTTGTGCAGAAGCAGAGCAGAGCATAGCAGCCAGGCAGTGAGCTCCACTGCCCTGCAGTGATATCCACAGGGCTGCTCTGGTCCATGCTGCAGGAGTGCTTTGCCTAGCACCACCTCCTGCTCCTTCCTGTGCCAAGCACTTCTCACAGTAAGGCAGCAAACAGCAGGATTTCCCTATATTTGCTTATTTTAAAAAGCTTCTTATTGCAGAGGTCTAAGACCTGGCAGGAAGCTGGAGCTTTATTCTTCTGGGGGCTCTCAGCAGCCCCAGAGATGTAATGTGAGGAATCACTCCTGCCTGTCGGTTCCCCATCTGCACCCCAGCCCTCCCCAAAGGCTGGCAGTCAGCTTCTCTTTCACAGCTCATTTTAGTACCCAGCCTGCCAAATCCCCTTGCCCTTGTTTCAATCCCACACCCACTCCCCAGGGCTAAGATTCTGATACATGTTTGCTTCCATTCCTTGGGAAGGGAGGTGCTGCAAGGCAACCAACTGTACTGCCAAGCTGCTATCTTAGCCCTCTGCATTCCCTGCTAGGTGTTAAAAGGGAATTCCTCACTCCCTAGTAGTATCTTGCTGACCTTTGAGTGCAGACACACTGAGAGCTGTGTTTGTCCATGTAAGAAAACCCATCATTGATTTGCTGCCCCTAGATCTGAATAAATAACAGTGCCCACCCCAGAGGAGTTTGAGGTGTCATCAGGGGGACTTTGAGGGCCAGTTGTGCCAGCCTGGCTCCTTCTGCATGGCCTGGGCAGGCTTGGAGCAAGTTTTTGGGATAGCTCCCTGCCGTGACCTTCTATGCTAGGCGTGGGGCTCATTCCCACAAACATGCAGTTGTCCCATGACTGTATTTTGTAAAGTATAACTTTTATGTTCCTGGGGTGAGGGAACCCCATTGCCAAGGGTCTGGTGCTCCCAGCCATCATAACCATGTGCTGAAGGCACACTCAGGGAGTCAGACACCTCCTGAGAGCACAAGACTCAGTCTTCTGTGGCCTTGCAGCACTTGCCCAGCAAGTCCAGCATATGCCTTAACACTTGGGCGTATCTTATTCTCATGGCAGTGGTATCACTCCAACACACAAGCCCAACCATTGTGGCACCTCTCTAATGTCAGTTTTGGACCTTCCCTTTGGAAAGCAGTAGAAAATCTGCTGCACTAACAGATCAGATTCCAAAACTTGGATGCCAACTTCAGCTTTAAAGGAGCCCGGTCTTATATCTGAACCCATCTTCAAATAGATGGGAACCTTAATGCTGAGAGGTACCACCTTATTTGTCATTAATACTGCTGCTTATTTGTACTTACACTTAGTTTTCAGCAAACAACACAATAGTAAATACTGGCTCTTGTCCTACCAGGAGTGAAGTCCAGGAGCAATAAAAGTGATCAGGGAAGAAGCCACATTGTCATCAGGGAGCAGTAAGAGCAGGATTGGGGTGGAAAATGAGCAAGGGATGATGGTAGTACAGGGAGTATCTGCACTGCTGGGTTGTAACCCTGCAGTCATCAAACACAGCAGGTAGAGGTGGGTACGTGTAACAGGTACATTCAGTGTCCCAGGGAATGATAAGCCATGTACAAGGTCCATCCAGGGAGCCTAGCTGGGATTAAAAGTGGTAAGAAAGAGGATTGGAAACAAATTTTTTCCCCATGACTGAGGTCCATCCAGAAGCAAGAGCAAAAGGCATGCCCCCAGCCCAGCTCTATCCTCAAACAAGGATAGAGCACCCTGGGGCTGAGCTCTATCACCTCAAACAAGGATAGAGCCCAGGGTCCACGGGCAGGGGTGTGGGGGATCTTAGATGAGGCTGGTCAGGGTGATGGAATGCACAGAGGTTCACCTGAAGTTGCTTCAGTGCACCTGGCAAGTGTGGGTGCAATACTGAGGTACTGAGGGGAGACGGGCCCAGATGTTTAGAGGTGCCAGGTGTTTGAAGGTCCCTCTGCCTGTCAATTACACAGAAGAAAACCAGAATTTCCATCATTCCTCCACCTTCTTCTCAGGGCTGTGACCTGGAAGGTGGTTTCAGAGCTCTCTTGTCGGCAGGGAATGAGGGCAGCCTCTCTTCCCAGCATCAACATCCATCCTCCACAATAGGGTTCCCCCAGCAGCTCTTCTGGCAGGAACCTGGACTAATAATCCCTGAATTCAAGGGAGGGATAGTGGGCTGAACGCCTTGCAGCAGACACCAGTGTTTGGCCCCTGAGTGCTATGCACAAGAGGAGAGAACCCGTTGGGGGATACAGTTATTTGAATTGGATGTGAGCTACAATTTATCTTATTGGAGTGGGTCTGGAGCTGATGTAATCACTCAGTGTGCTTGTACTTTTGGGATCGGGATGAGATGCTGTTTATCATGAGCTGACAAGTCAAGGAAGGATGCAAAAAAATGATCTGGGGCTTCCCATGCAGGACCTGCTGGAGCTGCGAATCAGGACAGACGTGACTGGAAGCTGTAAGGATTAATGGCCCCTCTGCTGCTGTACGAAGCGTGAATGAATGAAATGCTGTTCCCCTTACAAAGGAATGCCATTAATTCAAGGGGAGATTGTCCAGATTTTTCTCCAGTGCGATGAAAGCAGAATTTGGCCCTTGATCTGCACAGAAAACCACCTGTCTAGCAAGTTTTGAGGCACTTCTTTCCATTTCTCTTTTGACTTGATGGCATTTTCTTCTGTAGAAAATTTTTTTTTCCAGTAAATGCAGAAAGAAAGGAATAGAGAGAGATAGCCAGACAGGAGAGGAAAGGCACTGGCAGTTAGGAGGGAAAGAAAAACGACTGAGCAGAGGGGAGCTGTGCCTGGGACACAGGGAGCTGCTCCTTCAGGCAGTGAGGTTTGATTCTTGGGCGTGAGGGGTGAACAGCCTGGTGGGTGGGAGGTCTTTGGCACCTTTCTCGCCTCTTTGACTGGAATTCATAAGTAAATATGGAGTTGACTGAAACTGCTCCTGCTTGATGGCAGCCGCTCTTTGGTGCTCAGTGGAATTTGGGATGGGAGGAGGCTCGGGGGGTCCCTGTTTACTCACATTCCTCTTCATGTGCTGGTTTCGGAATGCTGATGCAGAGCAGGGTGGCAGGGTGGTGTGTGTGGCCAGGATGAGTGATGGGCTCCCTTGGCTTCTGGTGGCTTCATGCCCCCGTAGCTGCTCTGGGAGGGGAGGGTGATGCTGCTCGGGTGATGGGGTGCAGAACATGGGAACAGGGATTTGTAGTGCAGAGGATTGGGCAGAGGAGCTGGGAGGGCTGGAGCTGGCAATGGAAGATGGACAGGGATGGGACCCACTGTACATGAGGCTGTGCCATCTCCCAGCAAGGCACCAGGTCTCTGGGGAGCACTTGCTGAAATCCTGTGGGCACATTAATGCAACAGCTCCTCTGCCCCATCCATGTCTGGTTCCAAGCAGATGAACATCCAGGAAAGAACATGGCTCACAGCCACCTGCCAGCCCAGCCCCTGTCCTCTGGGCTGTGATTCCACCAAGCTTCCAGACATGGGGTGCTCTGAGACCCTGCCAGAATGCACTTCAAGAACTATTTCTGCTCAAGCTCTCTATCCTGTGGCTTTGCTATCCATTGCAACAGGGAGCTTCACCTAATTCCCTTCATGAAGCCAGCTTTTCTTATGGAGCAGCTGAGATGAAGCTGCATTGCTGTGTGTCACCCAGAACAGTGGCGGGCTGAGCTCTCCAAACTCTGAGCTCCTCTGCCTGCCATGGAGCATCACGTTTGCCACCCACATCCTACTTGGAGCTTCTCCCCACTGGCAGGATGCAGTGGTATGATGAGCTACAAGCAGAAGCAGCAGATGTTTGTTAAAAAAAAAAAAAGAGGCAATAATCCAGAATTTTGCTGATATAAACACAATACCAGCACTGAATACAACTGAAGGAAGACAAAAACATCCCAAAGACATAAAACATCAGGCTCCTTGGAGGACCTCCAGGCTACATGCACTGAACTCTGTCAGCCTCGGAGAAATGAGTGCTTAACCCCTTTTCAATCTCTTTGGCAGTCCAGCCCTCAAAGATTTATAGTGGACTCTGCTTGAATGAGGGATCTTCCCTGACATGTCCTGCTCCTTTAATTCTGGGTGAGAAAACAAACAGCTGTCCTGCAGACATCCGTCTGACTGTCCCATTCTCCTTCCCGTGGGACTCGTGGCGCCTTCCTTGCTGTCAGCCCCCACTGACACCTCGGGCCACGTCTGCCAAACACCTGGTGCTCAGGTACCCACTGCTCCCCATGAGCCTTGCTGGCAGCTGAGGCATCCCTGGGATGCTCCTTTGGGAGGTGGGTGCCCTGCTGCTGTGCTCCCCTGCCTGCACTGGGGCAGGGCAGGCAACAGGACTGAGCAGTGCTGCAAATTCCTCTCTGCTGGCGCTGCTCATTCCCAAGCCCTAATTACGGCATTGCTGCAGGGACCAGCCTGGCGCGCCTGGATCCCGGGGTCAGGCCAGGCTCCAAGGGCCAGCCGTGCTCCAAAGACAGCACTGATGCATTTTGACAGGACTTAGGGACACCTGCTACTTTTGGAGATTTTTCTCTTTTGCTAGTGAGCTTTCGAACGAGTGTGTGTGTGTTGACAGGGGCAGATATCACTGGAGGGTGTTGAGGAGGGAGCAGGAGGGAAATCTCTGGAGAACGTGTCAGAAAGGATTTTTCTCGGCTGCTCACCCTACAATGAGCGATGGGCACTGAAGAATCAGCATCCCTTGGACCCAGATCACGTGGGCCAGCTTTGGTTGTGAGGCGTGGCCATGGTCTTTGTAATGTCCCTTTAAAGCCAATTAGTAGCATTAATTTATGGAGACCACACACATGCCCAACTCTTGTATTTGTGCTGGATGGCTTCCATCTTGGAAAGTTTCTTGGCTTTTTGTCCATCCCCCAGGACATTTACAGGACTCCACCTTTCCCTGCCCAACCCCATGGTCACAGGGGAGCTGAGAGGATTCATGACCAAAGCACTGAGAGGGAAACTGAGCCCCCAGTCTTTCCCATCCATTGGAAATTCTCAGGCTGAGCAAAGCATATGCTCCAGGCATGGGAGAGGGCTGTGTTAATTCGTAAAATAAAGAAGGTGTTCTGCTTTGTAGGTGTAGAAGGACAAAGATGCTGCACACCAATAGAACTGGTGGCCGTGAGGGATTTGCTCCAAACAAACATTGGAAAGCAAAACCTGCTCTGCAAATTCATTTCCCCAGTTCCATTAGAATCACACAGTAGTTTGTGTTGGAAGGGACTTTTAAAGACCATCTAGTCCAATCCCTCTGTCATGGACAGGGAGATCTTCAGCTAGATCAGGTTCCTTAGAACCTTGACCAACCTGACCTTGAGTGTTCCCAGGAATGGGACATCCACAACCTCTCTGGACAGCCTGTGCCAGAGTTTCACCACCCTCATTGTAAAAAATTTCTTCTTTGAAAGTCACCCTCTGTCCTCTCCCCACCTTCTATCCCAGTTTCTCTTGTCTCCTCACCTAAGTGAGGACAGTAGTACACAGGGAGGGCAGGTCTGAGCTTCAACTGCCTGTACTGGAGCTGGGCGTGGGAGATATCTGCCTGCTTAGGCATGGGCAGGCCCTCAGAGGGAGTGACTGGGAGCCCAGCAGAGGTCAAAAAGTATTTTTCAGCCTGGGAGGCCCCATCCCACATGGTATTACAGTGCAGCTCCCTCCATAAAGTGTCTGGTGGAGTGATGTGGAGCCATGTTGGCCAGATCTCCCTTTGAGTTTCCAGACACATCATGTATGTATATACACATATATTTATATCTATAGCTGCTGTTCTGCAGACAGTGGGAAATGAAGGCTGTTCTCAGCCTTGTTCCCTTTCTGCACATTACCCACACTCCCCCTTGCTGACATCCACTGGACCCATTTTTAGTGTGTATCAGAGGAGAAGCCAGGAATTTAATAGGCAATGAAGATGCTTGATGTCTTCTTAAACTGCTCCTCCTCCTCTCCAGGAGTTTTTTCCTGGAGTGGAGCGGTGGGATCGTGTGAGGAAGGCTGGAACAAGCATTGCTGCACATCTCCCCTGGTGTCGGAGCCTCTCTGTCTGACTGCTTTCATGTGCGAAAGGCAAAACAGAAATACACCTGACCTTTCACCACCTCAAAACAGTTGCATTATCTCTGTTTTACCTCCTTCCCCTCTTTCTTCCAAAGCCTGGACACTTACGCCAAGTCCGGTTCTCAGCACATCTGCTCTTTCAAAGAGTTGGGAGGTCCCAAGACCACTCAGTCCCAGAGTCAGGAGTCTGACATCTGGCTTGGCCTTTTCTATGAGTCACTTGGGGAGCTTGGGAAAGTCACGTAACTCTTCCTTGCCGGTGCAGCTGACGGCTGGGGTGGTGTGAGTTCCAGCCCAGCGGGCCCCAGTTGGCTGCTCCTCTCCAAGGCTTCACCTCTGAGCACATTCTAAGTGCCTTGAGCTCTTCCGATGCAAAGAGCTTCTCTTATGCCCCGTGGTCTGATGCCCCATGATGGTAATATAGGTGCCCTGTGCCAGCAGTCCTTTGCCAGCCCATCTGGAGAAGAGGAAGGTGGAGAGACACTCCATGTAGTCTGCATCAGCTGTCAAGACTTCAACAGGCACTTGCACGTAATGCTGTTCCATGGGATTTACCTGCTGCTCCCTCTTCCTTGTGGTCCATTCCAACCCACTGTCTTAGAGAAATTTCAGCTATTTTATTGCATTTGCTTCTGAAGTCCAAAACCTGCTCAGAGCCTCCCTAGAGCCACACTGTCAGTCCTGGGTTTACACCAAGGTGAACCGAACAGAGCCTGGCCCCTTGTGTGTTAATTGTTGGCAGACTCATTATTGCCTTTCCCCAGTGCTTATTGTTTCCCTGGAGGGGCTGGGAGCCATGACCACGGGTCCCAGACAGAAGCGTGCTCAAGGAATGGGAGCTGGCAGCTCCCAGCCAGGGGTTGTTGTAGGAGATTTTGTTCCACCACCTCTCCTGGGCCTTTGTTTTTCCGTCTCCATCCAATGAAATAAACACTTTCACATGTTGCAAAGTCCTGCAGACAGAGCTTGGGAGTTGTGCTTTTCCTTGTGGAGCAGCTGCCCCCACTGGCTTCCCCACCAGCCTGGCTCAGTTCAGTGCTGCCTCCAACCCCCCTAGCTGAGCAGGACCTTGGTGCTCCCCTCACAGGGACTCCAGTGTCACTCTTCCCTGCAGGATTTCCATGGAGGTACAAAATCCAGTGGCTATGGGACATGGTACAGGACCATCCCTGCCATGAGTGACTGGGAGCAGAGGTGAGCTGGATGCCCTGCCGGAGTGTTGGTCAGGACAAAGAGACAGAGTGCAGCTGGAGTGGGGCATAGTTGCAGAGACACCCCCAGGACTCCCTGCTCCTCTCACTGTGGGATCTGAACCACCACGGCTGCTTGGCCGAGCTTGAGCCTTTGTGCCCCTGGGATTCATCCAGAGCATTCCCAGAGACCCCCTCCTCCATTTTCCTGTGAACCCAAGGGCTGTATGGGGAAGGATGGTGTGGGACAAAGGGAAGGGAACTTATTTAGGCCCCGTTGTTTCTGCTCACAGACGTGGCAGTCCCTGGCTGCTGCAGCTCCAGCCTTGGCAGGCACAGCCCAGCCTGCTTTTACATTTCCTGCCTCCATTCCCAGGCAGATCAGGACAGTCCAGGACCGAGGCACTGTGCTGACTGGGACTCCCGCTGAACTGGCTGAGATGGGGGCGATCTCACCCCTGGGAGAACTGAAAGCCCCTCTGAGCATCACAGGATATGGGCAGTGCAGAGGAAGGGCAAGCCAGCCCCAGGAAGAGGAAAACCTGATGTCCACTCCTGATGTCCCCTCTGCTGGCTTGGGTAAGGATGTGCCCACCAGCCAGGGGTGATGCCACATCCCGCATTAACTCCTTTCGTGAGGAGAGCCCAGGAAGAAATCTGGGGCTTACAGATTCAGCCCTGATCCTGTGGGAAAGGTTCTGGCCCTCCTGCCTTCCCCATGTCTGCCTGAGGGAGGTGGGGGTCCCTGGGAAAGGCTGTGGAGCCCAGCAGGAATGCAGAAACTGTGACTCAGGCTGCATGAGGCATTGCACCCATGGAAGCATCCCATGGTTCCTCAGTGCAATTAGCCATCCTCTGGGGCAGTCTGAGGGTTTGGCTTTCCTGGGACATCCAAATTGGTGTCACTATCTGCAGTGGGTCACAAACCAAGGAGATCTCTCTGCCCTCCACTGCTGTCAGCAGAGAGGTCAAGGTCTGACCCACATCATAGAGAGAGGATCAAATTCTACTCAAGGTTGGGTCTCTTGTGGCCTGGCTCTTTCTGGGTCCTTTGCTGCGTCCCAGGAAGAACAGTTGTGCTTGTATTTTTGGGACATTGCTGCAGAGTTCCCAAGTGATGGGACCTGGGTGACACCTAGAGCAGGAAGAAGGCAGCCCCGCCAGCAAGAAAAATTCTAGGCTGAGAAACTCTAGATCTGGTGTCAAAGGGAGTCAGTAGTCCAATGTTCCCACTCAGAGGCAGACTGGTTCTTTTTTGAGTGCTCAGACTTGAGCCCCGTTTCTTGGAAAGCCATGGTTGCAGCATCCCCACCAGGCAGCCTGGAACCAGGCTGGGGCCCAGGTGGAAACCTGCTGGCTTCTTTCCTTCCCTCCACATCCCTGAATCTGGCAAGTGCCTCAGGCGAGATACAAAGAACAGACATTTTATGGCAGACACACTCACGTCCCCACTGTGTTTGCAGCCTGGCAGCTTTTGCTCCAATAACCAGCCCAAATCTTCCCCTCTGTCTCCGCTGAGCTTCGGTTCCGCTTCTCTGATGCCATGAATAAAAGGCAGGACATAAATAAATATTAATAACAATACAAGATCCCCGCACAAACACGTAACAAATCAAAATGACCCCATCTGTGAATGAAGGGAAAGAAAAGGCAGTTCCATCCCTGGGAGTCTCAAGAGCTTCCAAAAATAGGCTGCGGCCCCAGCCAAGGCGAATGCAGCCAGGGGTTGCTCGGTCAGCGCCAGCACTGGGAGGGAGCTGTGGTTTCCTAGTCTCTCCTGCCCTGCTGCAGTGCCCGTGGACAGCTGAATCACATTCCCCTGTCAGGAGCAGAGCAGCCAAGGGCCCCGTGGAGCAGAGAATGGCAGCACAACTTGGGCGGCAGGAAATACCTCCCAAACTTGGGGTGACATTTTATTTTGCTGTTTAGAGCTGAGGGACTCATGAACACCTGGGCCTCAAAACACCTCCTTCCTACATGTATGCCAAAGGTGGGCATAGCTGGTGCTGTAGTTGGGAGAGTAGAAGGGTCTCATGAGTGCATGCCCCAAATTTCAGCACCCAGCTGTTTTCCAGCCCTCATGATGTCTGTTACAGAGACCTAAAGGTTTTCCCCTTTTTTCTGAGTGTTTGGTACATGCAATCAGACATTTTCCACCTCTGAACACCCTGGCGGCAGCAGCCCCTCTCCTCACTCTTCTTTCCCCCAGAATTTGGGCTTCTCCCTAGCCTTGCTGCAGGAATGCTTCTCATGCTGTCCACTGCCTCCCACATCTGGGAACCATGAGTGGAGCATTGGGGCTGGAGATGGAAATTTGGGCTTAGCCTCATTGGCTCACCTGTTTCAGTCGTGCACCCGGCCCGGGGACTGCACTACAGCACTACAGCAGACTCTGGCACCCTTCCCCTTGTCGTAGGCACCCCAGGGCAGTATCTGCCAGGGAGAGGGAGAGATGGCGCTGGAGCTCCCGCCGAGCCTGCGGCTGTCTGTGCACAGGCAGCACAGCCTGCACTCTCCTCTGGCCAGAGACACATCCCTCCCTTCACCCAGCACGAGCTCACACGTCCTCCAAGAGCCTCAGCCAGTGGCCAAGAGAGTCCAGATGCTGGAGGAGCTGTGCACAGCTGCTGGCCAGCAGCAGCAGAGGGGAAAATATAAATAAAGAGTTGAAACTCTTCCTTCTCCTTCTCCTTCTCCTTCTGCTTCTCCTTCTCCTTCTTTCTCCTTCTCCTTCTCCTTCTCCTTCCCACTTTTCCCTTTCCAACCCAGGATAGAAAGGAAAAGCAGCACCCAAGTCCACCTTCTTTGCCAGCACCGTCCCTCTCTCCCAGCTCTCCTTTCAGCAGCGCTGCTGCCTGACCTCAGCACAGCAGCAGGACATTCCCGTGTTCCCTAGATCCCCCTTGATCCATCCTGCTAACTCCCAAGGCAGGGTCACCTGCCTGACTCGGTGTGGGGAACAAGCAGAGTCTGTGGCATTACTGGAAGGAGAAGATCTCCCTGAAGAATCTAATGGGAGTGTAGTGAGCTGGACTGTCAGGGGCCGGCCTGAGAAATGAGAACATGAAGCAGGAATGTCAGGTATTTCCTTCTGCTGCCCAGTGCTAGAGCAGCCCCAGGTAACTGAAAACGTTAAAGGAAGGGACCAGTGCTGCTTCCCTGCATCCGTTTGCTGCTGGAGCGTGCTGGGGTAACATCCAAATCACAAGCAAAGCTAGAGGGGTGGAAGGGAGATCGTGTCTCTCCCTGGCAAGATACAGATCTGATGCTGTCAGCTCAAACAGGAAAGGAAATGGAGAAAAAACCTGCAAGAATTGCAGGAGGCTTTATTGGAAGATTAAATTGATTGAAACATTTCTGCAGTGTGGGAGGAACTGCCTCAGAGGGGGCCATGCTCTGTTTAAAATGAAAGCATTTCCTGGGTTTTCAGCCCAGCGTGCCTGTGGGAGTGGGGTGGGGAGCGGGTTTTGCACCGGCACCAAAACCGCAGAGGCCCCCAGACCCTCCTGTACCACCTCCTCCTCCCAGGGCCCAGCATCCACCACGGGAAGGGGAGGGTCGAAGTGGGGATGCAGGACTGGAGAGACACCGGCCCCCCAAAGTTGAATTCAGGTCACGGTCCCGCTGCCCCTTGGTTTTGTTCCTTCCTTCCTTCGCGTGGCTTGCGGTTGAAACTCTAAACCAGCTCATCTGGCCGGCCGGCCGACTGGGAGCGCTGGATCTTGGCACGAGCAGAACCTCGGCTCCGCGTAACCCCCAGCCATTTGCGCAGGATGGAAAAGCACAGTAAAGCTTTTGCTTCCTCATTTGCATAAGTATGGCTGTAATTTCCAGAGAGGATGGGCAGAATGACAGGCTGGAGGCTGGGGCAGGATGGAGAGGGGCTGGCACAGAGTGGTGGGGGATCCTGTGCACACAACCCCCCTAGCTGAGCAGGACCTTGNAGGGGATCCTGTGCACACAACGGGGCAGTGGGTTTCGTCCCGGGAATGATGTGTTCGGTGTACGGAGGCACTGCCAACTTGGGGCTGGGCTGAGGCAGCCCAAGCACAAGCAACATCCTTGTGCCTGCACGGGGTTCCCCACTGCAGAACGTGACTGGTGTGCAAATGTCCCCCAGCCCACCCTGTTTTCCTGGCCGGTGTTTCCAAGCATTAGGTGTGTGGATACAGCACTTCCCTGCAGCTGCAGAGCAGATGAGCAGTTCACTCGCAGCTCTGGCAATGCTCCGCTCTGCCTGCGGGCTCTGCCCCGTCACACGAGGTCTTCCCAAATGCAACCAAGCAGCAAAAAACTTGAGCTTTTTCCTTCCCTTTGTACAACTCAGAGGTTGAAACATCATCACCTCTATGCTTATATCCAGGGATGGGGGCAGGTCCCAGCTTCACCAGCTCCCAGAAGATTATGAAATGGAAAGTGAAGGGAATAGAGGAAAACAGGAAGATGACCCCAAACTTAAAGTCTGTTATTTCACTTTTACCTTATTCTTCCTCCTTATGTTTGTTTCTGAGCATCAGTAGGAGGACTGGCCATGCCATCTATCCCACATGTGAGGTTTGGCTTATATCAACAGAAATCCAGCTGCTTTCCATGAAGAATACTAAGTTTTTCTTTAAAAATTGCAGCTGAAGCTTTCAAGTTGAGAACAATCCCCAAATCCTTCCTGGTGGCCCCGAAGACCTCACTTCTTCCTGGTGAGGTCATGTGTGGGTCCTGCTCTGCCACCTCCTTCTGAGCCATTTGGAAAGGAGGGTCCTGGAGAAGTAACCTCATTGGGGTCATTGAGGGCTCTGACACTGCAGGTGCTCTTCATGTTGCAGTGACAGTGATGGTGACTTAACTGCACTGCCCAGGACATGGTTAACACCTTCAACCTTCTCCAACCTTGTGCTTTATGACTCAACAATTCCCATTTTTCACTCTTTCTGAGACTTACTCCTCCCTGGATGTTGATCCTACCTGTTGCAAGATGTGCTCATGTCCTTTGTACTTTTATCAGGCTCCTCACCATAGGCAGATGCTCATGGGACTGATCCTACTTCGGACCTGCTTCCTCCCCCTTCCCCCTTCCCTCCTGCTTGGCTTGATATCCAATATTGCCATCTCTGCTCCAGCTCCTCAAATGCTGTTTTCTGCTGCTTGTCTGTTCCAGTCTGGGTCTTTAGCAGGGTGATTCTGTCTTTTCTCTGGGTCCAGATCCAGCCTGTGCTCATGGCCATGGCTTGGACCCATCTGCATGTGGCTGGGCTGGCAGTGGCAGGGGGACTCCAAAGCTGGGGATGCTCTCAGCCCTTTCCAGGGAGAGCATCAAACCCTGTGGCAAACACACCTTTTGCGCTCTCTTTTTTTTCCACCGACTGAAGACAAGCAGGAGTGACAAGCAGTTTTATCCTCCTGAGAACTCTGCCCTGCTCTGGAGCTGCACTGAGACTGAGAGTCATGGCACACTTTGGCTGCTCCCATCTGATAGAATGAGATAAAATTAATTATCTGGGTTAACCTCTTTAAAGAGGGGAGGGTAGAGGAAAGCAAGGCAAAACCAGTGGTTCTGGCTGGGACCACCTGCCAGGTCCTGCCATCTCCCTCAAGAAACAAGGAGTGCTCACCTTCCCTCCTACAGACCCCAGCTCTTTCCCAGCCTTGGGCTCTTGGAGGAGCTGTGCATTGCCAATCCCACCACTGCTGGGCCAGGGAGACATCCAGGGAAGAACGCAGAGAGGACCAGAACTGCTGCTGCATTTCTCGAGGGAAGGAAAGGTGGCTTTTAAAAAGCATCCCAATCCAAAACAACAGAAATCAGGTACCTGCCAGGAAAAAAAAGAAAAACAACAAAAATCAAACATATTTTCCATTGTGTCTTGGCTGTGGAAGGCGAATGTGACAGCCATGGAAAATGGGAGGGATTAGGTAGTATGCTGGGATGTAAATAAATAAATGCTGGAGTGGAGATGGGGGGAAGATCCTAGAGCAAAACCCCACTCCCACCTCATCCCTGCTACCCTATTCCAGCACCTCGCACACTGCCATGAGCCCCCGAGGTGCCATAGGGAAGTGGCTGCTCCAGGAGCCGTGCTGTCCTGCTGTGTGCTGGCACAAGGAACACATTTCAAACCACGGCAAGAGACTCTGGGAGCAATAAAAAATGGCTTTGCTTTTCACCCCTCCTCTCCCCCCATCTCTTTCTCATGTGCTGCATTTCCTACAATCTGATTTTCTTCTCTCCACCAAATACAGGTTTCAGGTTCCCGAGCATGGGGCTGCGGTTTGAGAGGAGCAATGGAAACTCCCTGCGGTGGGAAGGCGCCAAAGGCACAGGGGGTGCAGGAGGGGAAGGGAAACAGAGCTGTTCTCACTGGGGTGTGGAGGCTCACAGGGGAATGGAACTAAAACCCCTGCACTCTGCTCTGCACCAGGCACGTTTTTCATTCAGTCCTTCCTGTGTGAAGCTGAAGGTGATGATGCATCAAGAGCTCCCATATACCATATGGTATGGGCTCCCATGCTGGAAGAGGGGACCCAGGAGGGTCCCATCAACCCAAGGCCACCCCAGACACCATGGGTGACCCAGAGGAGGATCAGGGGTGGGTTTGCCGGTGACCCCTACCCACTGTCACCTCTATCCCTTGCCTGTGCACATCCCATGGGGCACTTCCCTTCTTGGCTGCTGGCCAGCATGTTTGCCTCTCCCAGGCAGCTGGGCAAGAAGTGAAAGTGCTTCTCCTCACCCCCCAGTGAGATCTTTATTTACAGGGACTTCAAATATTTATCTAAAGTGCAGGGTTCCAGCAGGGACATCGGGTCCCCCCACACTGCCCACTCTGGGCTCTGCAGCTCTGTCGTCCTCCCTCACCATTAGGCCACCTCCCGTTCTTTATTTATTTGCTTGAGGATCTTCCCTGCAGTAAATCACTGCTGGCAGGGTCTGTCTGGGGGTGATGGGATTCAGCTGCCCACTGGGATTTTGGCTGTGACAGGAGCACCTCTCCTTCTCCTTGCGGGATATGGATTCATGCTCCAGACAAGGAAAATAACCAGGACCCCTGGAGGTTATTTCAGGGAACTTTGAGGCAATTTGGACAATTGAGATGCATCCTCTTTCTCCCTCATCTCCAATGCAGGCACCTCCTGTGGGCAGATTCTCCCAGAGCAGCTCAGCTGGGTGAAGAATGGGCTCTGCCTGCTCACCACAGCCCATGCTCTCATCAGATGAAACATCCCATGAGAAAGAAAAATGAGTTTCTGGATTAGATTCTGGCATGAATAAACACTTGTGTTAGAATTTGCCAGTCTTTCAGGAACTGCAAGTATTTTCCCAGTGTCAAATGTTCATGCAGATACTGTATAAATAATGACCTCGATTATGTCAGTTATTACAATGAGCAGAGCTCTGGGCTTGGGTTCATAACAGTATCTGCAAATCAGTGTCCTGACTTTTTGCTCTTCTTGGGAGATTCCTCATGCTCCAGCACTTTGAGGCCAAACGTCTGTGGTTTTGGACAGAGCTGGGGCAGCCTGCCAGCACTTTCCTTGCAATGGGACCAAGCAGTGCATCCCCATGGTGTGGCAGAGCTGTTTTGGGTTGAAACTTGTACGTGACCCCCTGGGGGGGAGTATCTGGCCATGTGCTATGGATCAGGCAGCCCTGTCCATGGCATCTCCTGCAGCTCCCCCAGATGGAAAGCACAGGCTGATCTGCAGCCTGGGATCTGCAGCAGAAGATGTGGGAACATCCAAGAAGGGGCTGAGTGTGAGGGTGTCCCACTGCAATCAGTCCAGGAGCATTTCCCTGAGACAGGGGGCAAAGAAGAGCGGGGGGAATGTGGCAGCCAGTGGTTGTGCCTTTGGAGAGAGCAATGCTGTCCCTGGGGCAGGGGGATGTGGGAGCTCCTCCTGCCCCTTCCATGCCTCTGTACCTCTTGGGGGATGGACCTGAGACAGGAGGATGGAGGTACCTGGGGAGCTGGGGACACTCTTGAGTGTGATGAGCAATTAATGATCCCCAATTCCCCTTGGAGCATATTGGGGGATCAGCCCCTGCTCCTGAGTCCATCACTCCTGGGAGCATCTGGTGCTTGCAGAAATTGTCCTTTTTCACTCACCCCTGTCCCAGGAGCTTCTCCCAGAAACTTTAGTGACCATGGAGGAGCCATCTGCCAAAAGCACAGAAAAGCACCAGAACCATCAACTTTGCTACTTCTCCAGCAGGAGAAATTACATCCATGGGTTGTGAGCGAGGAGAGCACCAGTGGGAATTGTCCAGGCAAACACAAACTGAAGCTAATCTGAGCCTGTTTTTTCTCCAGGTTGCTCTGTTTATTCACAGTCTTTCTTTGATAAAATTCTAGCAAATCAGAGGCAACATACACTGCCTTCCAAATGTAAAGGGAGGGATGTAAAGAGAGCCAGGGAGAGAAGGCAGCTCCAGCACAGAGAGTGATGCAGAGGGGCCATCTGAGAGGCATGAACAGATTAACTGCACTCAATCTCTCTGCAGCCTCCATTTGCTGCTCCTTTCATGCAGGAATGTCCCATTAAAGTCCAGTGTCTGAATCTGCAAATTAAATAAAAATAATAATAATAATTTTAAAAAACATGGAAAATAAAGACCTTTTGTTTTCAGGGCTTGAAGCAGCTGGACAACATCTCCCAAGATGATGAAAAAGATGAAAAAAAAAGATGAAACCAAAAGCAGGCACCAGCTTCACATCAGTCTGGAGCATTGCTCTGGAACCGTATCTCTCCTTCCTGCCCTTAGCTTGTCAAAGCTGGCTGTGCATTACTCACTTGGGATACTTATAGGGTACAGGTGGGAAGTGAGGATGAGAGTAGGATTGCTGTGATTTTAGCCAGAGACTGAAGAGTGGGTGAAAGTCTCCAAAAGAAAGAGGTGGGGAAAAGAGCACTCTTACAAATTTCCAGCAGTTTTTATTTTAGGTGGAACTGGTAACGAAAGTAGCCTGACACTTCTAGTTACAAGGCTCTGATTTCATTTGCCTTTAACTTTGTCAGAGTCAAACCATTTGGCCTGAACTGGCTGCACATCAGCCAAAATAGCACCTCCATTTGCAAGGACAGGGTTCAGGAGGAAGAAAAATATTTTCTGTGTGAGAGCTCCAGCAGCTTTCACCCAAAGGTGCTTCTCCCAAAATGCTACACTTCACCCAAAGGTGCATTAGCTGGTGATGAGATGAAAAGTAACTCAGAGGAAAGTTGCCTTTGGGAAACTGAGGTCTGGCTGGTACATAGGGCAGAAAAAAGGAGAGTTTGTGTTTAAATTTGTGTCTTTTATAGCCTGATGTGAAAGGAAATGGTGCAGCCTTGCTCTGAGGCACCAAAGGTGTTAACATTGAGCCCCAGCCCTGTACAGAAATCAGAGTTTTCACTGCACTGTGGCAATACAATTCCTAAAATCCATACTGAAATTTATCCTTCCAGTCCAAAGATCGGCTTTCTTTTTCCTCAGCTTCCTGCTTTGGGGGATGAATTAGGGAGAGAGTCAGAAGGATGGAGAGCATACAGTTGGTGGGTCAGATGTCTCATTTCTTCTTGTGCCAGGAGTGGGCCAGTCATGATCTGGAGAGTGTAACACACAACACCCCCTGCATGTTCACTGGTGGCCCTCAAGATTGGCATATCAATGCAGGAAAAACATATCCTATGTTTTGTGTGTGTCTTGACTCCAGCAACTGGGATCCATTCTGATCCAGCTCCACCCATCACTTAAAAACCTCACTTTCTTGCAGAGAGATTAACAGCAAAGAAGGGAGTTTCCATTCCTTGTGTGCTGGTCCAACTCTGAACTGCAAAGCAGCCTGACTGTGTCTGGGGAGCCAAACCCCTCCTTGCCTAGGGTCTGACAGCGTGAGACCTTCTTGGCTGCAGGGCCAGCTCTGGGTGGTCGGTGTATGGCCTGGACCAGCTGAGGAACTTCGGGAGAGCCAGAAATGGCACCATTAAAAACTTAAGGAAGGAACAACTGGTGGATGCTCAAACCGGATCTTGGCCGTGGCACCTGAATTAGCCCCTCGCCCTGGCTGGTCACACTGAGCTCTCCCTAGCAACCACACTTCAATATTTAACACCAAATGCATGTGCCCAGATGACCTTCCAGGTCCTTTCCATAGTGTTGCTGCTGAGCTGGCTCCAGGAGCACAGCAGCTGCCAGCTGAGCCACTGCCAGCTGAAGATTTCCTCGGATTCTCCCAGATGAGCACTTGCTGGGTTTGCCAGGACCTGGTGCTCAGCACTGCTGAGCTCATGGCCAGGGTGGAGCCTTCAGGAGAAACAAGGCAAGATGTCTGATCAGGGGAGGTAGAGAAAGCCAAAGTCCAGAGGGTCCATGGATAGAGACCATCCTGTTGTAGCCACCAGATGCAGAGGAAGGAGATGTGTTTGGACATGTGATCTGTATGAGCCTGGAAACAGCTGGCAGGAAAGCCTTGATCACATCATTGTCCTGACTTGGTGAAGGACAGGGGAGTTGGTAGCTGATGAGCACCAGGAGCACAGAGGAGGCCTGGGAGAGGTCTGTGGACAGACTGTGCCATACCCACGGGGCAGTGAGTCTCACTGGCAATAAGGAGCTGATGGGAGCCAAGAGAGAGAAAGACATGGCCTGGAGACTGTTTGGCCAGGAAGGTGGGATGTAGTATCTGTGCTTGCAATGGCAGAGACTCAAGAGAAAATCAGTAAAACAGAGAGATGGAGACTGTGGGAACTCAGCAGTTTGGTTACTAAGGGGTAGAGAGTGAATGGTGTAATAAGGAAACTTCTAGGGACATCTAGGGATGGCACAATTATTACAAGTGACAACAGAAACCACATGAGCCTCTCAGTCAAGATTAGGCAGAGAAGAGACAGGGTGATGTGCTGGGGAAATGTGTGGCCATGAAGTACTTCCAGTCTAAACACTTGGCTGAGAGAGGGTGAGGTGTTTTGTTGGTGAGCAGGTCTGACACCACTGTCTGTAAACCTTGGCTCCCCTTCCTTCTCTCCATCCATCCACCCACCCAACCCTCGAGTATCTGAGGACCTCCTAAGCAAATTTGTTTTACTTTCCCTGCACTAACAAAATGAAATTTTGAGTGAGGTGGCCCAACTCCCTGGATCTCAGGGGCAGTATGAAGCTTATGCAGAGTTCAGAGTTTGGGATCTGATAAGTCCTCCAGCTTTGCCCCTAGCACTGCACCTGCCTTCACTCTGAAACCTTCCTCTGTGTCTGCAAGAAACAGTGTGGAGGCACGGTGTGTGCACTGAGAGGGAACAGCCCTGCCCCGAGCGGGAGGTGGGGGATGCTTTATGAAAAACAGTTACAACCATTCTTGGAAAACTTTGGCTCCAAGCCCCTCTGCCACATTCTTAGGAGAGATCATATCAAAAAACTATTTTTACTAAAAATGTAGTGGTAACAGGCTCCAGATGTCTGTTGTTATGTAATAGGGTTTGTTTTAATGGATCCGATTTCCAGATGTGTAGTGTGGACTCAGGGTGTCTGCTTGGTCCTCTGTGGAGCAGGAGGGAGCAGCCAATTCTCTGTGCTGTGCCAGAGGGGGCAACTGCTTCCATCGTGGATGGAATCACTCCTGGCTCATGTGTGTTTCCTGAGCACTGCTCTTCCTTGTCCTTTCTGGTACAGCATTAGTTATCCCTGAGCATCCATTTCAGGGTCCACATCTCATTTTGGGAGAAGGTCAGTGAGAAGGGTCACAGAGCACTGGTTTGCTCAGCATTCTGTGATTCCGTGCATGAGAAAGAAGGGGGCTCACTGGAGAGGAAACCTGGCAGCACTGTGTCTCCCATGGGACCCATTGGGACTCTGTAGGTATCACATCACCATGACATAGATGAGAAATATTATTGGTTTGGGGTGTCACAGTAATCAGGAATTGAAGGTTGTAAGCTAAAGGGAATTACAGGCCCAGGCCCAGTTTTGTGTTTGCCCACCTGTGAGAAAAACTTGGGCAGGATGACTGCTAAGAGAAATGAATCAGTCAGAGGTTTCCCAAGGCAGAAACATTTTGCATGAGGAAGTGAAGAGGTAAAAGGGGGACATCTGAAGAAAGAGACTGTCACCTTCCCATTGAGCCTGTGGAAACAGCTCACTAAACAGCAATAGCACCCACCCACACACCCCTATGGACTGTTTTCTGGGCTGCCACAGTGCTTTCCAGCTGAGCTCTTGCCTTGGTTCATCTTTATTGGTGAGGTTCACTTCCGTGACGGAAGGTGGAGAGAAGATTTTTGAAGGCATTTTAAGACCCGGTGATTTCTCTTTCCCTTGGTGCAGGTCTGGGTGCCACAGGATCAGTGTCCCCTTTCTCCAGCATTGCAATTAGCTGGAAACATTGGCTGCTTACTTCTTTGGTTTAGGAAGAGCTCCAAGTAGGGATGCAGGAGATGTCTGGATCCTAGCTGCCAGGTGGACGGGGAGATGAGTGGTGCATGCTAAGCCAAGGAGGATTTGAATTCAAAGTACATGGCTCTGTGCCATTGCTATTAGCATCTGCTAATGAAATGCTAAGACTTATTAAGTGCCCAGGTCTAGGAGGGAGATTTAAAGGGATGCACTTGGACTGAAAGCAAGAGGCTTTAGGGGCTTTCCGGAGAGCACAGAGAAGTGAGAGGCCAGGGCCAACTCTCCTGAGGAGCAAATGTAACAGCTACCTGCTGGCAGAAGGAAAGAGCTGGAGAGGCAATATCAACTCTGAAACACCCCACGGGACATGAGCTGAACTGCAGCTCCAAGGAGGAGGAAAGGCTGGGGGGGCAGTGACAGATCTGCACCTGTGGAGAGGGACCTGACCCTTCACTGACATCACTGACCAGCCACGCTGAGATCCCTGAGGCAGCTCAGGCAAAAGTGCAGTGAGAGAAGCTTCCTTTGGGTTTGTTGTGCCTCAGTTTGAACCTCCCTAGTGCCAAAAAAATAAACAATGACTAGTGGGACAAAATCACCACTCAGCTGGAGCCTGGGAAGTCCAATGGGAAAAAAAAGCTGCTCTGGGTTCTCAAGTTCACATCCTGTCTCGTGCTTGATTTTATCTGCAGCAAGGCTTTTGTGGAGCTGGTTTTGCTTTGCATTGCAGCCACGTGCTTGTCTCAGTGATTTGGTTTTCTCTCTCCCCTTTGCAGAGCAGCTCAAGGTGGGCTCCAGGGCTCTGCTGTGCACATGTAGGCACCTCAGCCATGGACTCGATTGGAAAGCCATCTGCTCACATGAATGAGGGCGTTTCCATGGTTTTGTGAAAGAAAGAGACTCTTCTTCCATTTTTCTTTCTTTTTTTTTTCCTTTCGTCCTATATGAAGCCATACGTATGCACAGGCTGCCATGCCAGAAATGTGTGTGTTCCCCCCACTGGCACAGGACAGAGCCTGGTGGAGGGGTGAGAGGGGAGGGAATGGGTGAGCAGATACAAAGGCATATCCAGCCCAGGAGACAGCCAGTGGAAAGTGTGGAAACAGAGCTGGGCTGGGGAAATGAGTGAACACTTCAGGCCAGGCCCTCCCCCCCTCCAGCACATCCATGTAAAATGTAGGGATTAGGTGGAAAATCCATATAGAAGGGAAACGTATGCCTTTAGCAGAGAGGGGGTCCCGACAGGCCAGCTGACTGTTCTGAGTGGATGTCCTGGCACACAGAGAGCCCTCTCTTAGTTTCTTTTCCTGCTTCAGTCAGTGTTTTTGCTGTTAACTCTTCTTCCATGGGAGGACAGTACGTGGGAGAGCGGGGACCTTCCCTACCCTGCTTAACCAGGGCAGCAACGCCCGACTCCTCCATAAAGCTTCCAAAAGTCACAAGGAGGGAAAACATTTCGAGATGAGGTGTGAGAGCTGAACACACAGGGCTGACAACAAACAGCCAAGGCAGGAGGGAAGAGCTCTTGCTTGTTTTCTGGCCAGCTCCTGGCCTGGTAGGGATGAGATGCGGAGGAGACTGAATTAACTTCCAGGCTTAACCATTAGTCATTTTTACAGTGCAAATGGATTTCTCCAATACCTTCAAATGTCAACACTCTTGGGAGAATGAAGCCTCATATGGCATTCAGAAGGGGTGAATAAATGTGGAAAGATGAACACAGAAGAAATATCCAGGCATTTGACAAACAGGAGATCACATCTGAAATCTGGCTGTGCTGAGCACACTGGTGCATGGCAGGGAGAGGGTGCTACCCTCCAAGGCTTTGCCTTGAGCCACTCCAATCCCAAATACAGCCTTCACACATGGTCCCTTGCATGATAAGAGGGTGATTCACAATGCAAAGAGAAGGAAGTGTCATTAGACTAGAGCTTAGACCAAGGTAGGAAAAGCTGGTGTCTGGGAGGATGTTCTCCTGGGCCACACCAAGCACTCAGCTCATCTGAGTGCCAGCTGCTCTGGGATCACCAGAACTTATGGCCTGGGTTGCTCAAAGGAGCTTGGAAAGGGGGAAGGAAACGTCTGTGTGATGGGAGAGTGGAGAGCCAAAGCAAGGGGCACTCAGTGCCCTACTGAGGAGGCCGAATCCTCAGCAAGGTCTCAGCACAGTCCTGCTCTGGTTCAGCTTCACCACCCCTGTGCAGCCTTTGGGGCAGCATTTCTTGCTGTGGTGCCGAGCTCCCAGTGAGGGTGTCCCATGGCTGGGGAGATACTGGTGATGCCTAACAACTGTAGGCAGGCAGGGATGGTTCTGAGCTGGATCATCCAACTCAGAGCCTCATCCTGTTCCCAGGTCCTCTCCTGGTGACCAGACAGGTTATGGCCAGGCACATCCCCACTCTGGAGGCTAGATGGATGAAGGGGCAAGCAAGCCCTTATATCCTGCTTTGCCGTAGCCATCCTCAACACTTCTGTGACAAATACACTTTATAACACTCCCACCCGCTCACATTCACAACCTGGGGGTCCCAGGAGGTGCAGTAGCACGGGAGAGAAGGGCAGAGCATTGCCAAGGCAGCGTGTTGAAAATACTACTGCTAATTACACAATGGCTTCCTTATGTTCCCTGGAAATGCAATATGTGGGAGGACTCCCAGCCAATTCATGTTTTAGGGCAAATCAAGGCGATATATTACTCGACTCAGCTCCTAAATTTGGTCATACTTTAGCTGGTGTTTTCAGACATTTGTGAGTTAGGTTGGCCAATGCCACAGAGAAAAGTGATGGGGCAATTATCCTAATGAGGAACAAATGCATTACTTCTGCAAGTTATTTGGTGCTTGGAACAGGCCCTTCCCATTGCGTGACTACTTTGTACAAAGTTAACCCCTGCTGAGACCTCTGGGAGGTCATTTTTCTGGAAGATGAGAGGGAAATTCAGTGCCCATCAGATTGCTGGGGTTAAAAACTCTGCTTTTACAGCAAGGGGTCAAGGACAGGCTGTGTGTCATGCACATGGGTGAGGGACCAGCCCAGGGAAGCCCAGCTGCCTTTGAGGCTAGAGCAACAAGGCACTGATCAGGGTGGGCAGCATGTGTCAGACAAGGCAGCATCTTCACCACGCAGGTGAGCAAGACTTCTTTTCCTTCATCCCTAAATCAAAGCCTGCAGGTGCTGGTGATGCCATGTGTGTGTCTCCCTGTTTTAGGACCCTGGAGAGGAGCAGGATGACCTCAGCAAAAGACCTCACCCTTTCCAGTCAGCCACTGTCTCTGTAGACTCGTCCCAACATTGCACCCCCAACACCCAGGGGACTTGTGCAAAAGCAGGGGAGCAGAAACTCCTGGCTCTTTTTGCCCTCACATTATGGCTTTTTTTACCCCTTTTAGCAGCATCTCGAGGTGGTTTAGAGGCAGTAAGGACCATCCTCCCTCTGAACACTGGTAGCCATCTCTGCTTGCACAGACCATGCAGGGTTCACACCCGCACCTGCTCACAGCAGCTTTTCCCTCAGCCCTATCAGAGGGCACAGGGGCCAGTGGTGTTCAGGCTCTCATGTGGCATCAGCCATCTCCAGTGAGGAGACAGAACTTCGTCCATCCCTCCAGACTGAGTTTCAAAGCTCTTAAATGGGCTGCCAACCCTGACATCCCAGCATTGTTTTGGGGCTCCAGCTTCTCAGCCATGGCATTCTATGACAGTGTGGGCTCCAGCAGCTTCCTGCACCTTCCTGACAAGCAGCCTCATCCAAAGCCAGACCCTCAGTTTCTGCATATCTCTCCCCTTTCTGTATGAGCCTGTGGCTCTCACAGCCATCCCCCATCACCTGCCTGAGTCCCACAGGGAATGCCAGGGGGAGGGACAAGGGACATGGGGAGACTTGCTGGGAGAGGCACAGCCTGGCAAGCCCCTGTCTCCACGCGACTGCCTGACCCCACACACAGTGGGTGCAGGGGCACAGGCTGGAGGAGCTGCTTGTCTACAAATCCTTTTTGCTTTTGTATTTTGTCTTTCCTTCTTCTTTTTCCTGCCTTCTCCAGAAGGGCCCAGATGCCTTTACTTTGGCTGGGGTCCCTTGGCCAGCAGCCCGTGGAGGCACCAGAAACTCCGTGTGTGAGTGCGTGAGCCTGTGTGTGCAATATTAATACACAGAAATGGAAGGCGACCAGCACATAAACATTCTTTACTGTTTGGGTCACAGCCCGGGGAGCTGTAAGAGCTTTTGTGCTGAGTTTTGAACACAGACTAAATAGAGAGGGAGAGAGTGGAGCAAAAGACATGAGAAGCTTAGAGAGAAAGGGTGGGAGGATGAGCAGGAAAGAGGAGTGAGGAGGACCCTCTGCAGACCATGGAGTCTGACAGGAGCAGTCAGGGAAGGTGATGGTGCAAGGCTGGGAGTTCTCAAAGACACCCACAGAAGGCTGGGCTAAAGGTGAGATGAAGACCAGCTTGAGGCAGCTTATTGCACGTGTTTCTCTGCATTAAAGCAAAAGGTAAATAATAATAATAATAACCACAACAATGATAGAAGGCAACAGCAGCTGAAGGCTGAAATTATCAGGATTCCTGTGCAGATCTCATTAGAGTGGCTTAAGTGTCTATTTGGGAATAAGGAGAAGGGGGCTATGCTGGAAGTATTTCTGCAGCAGCCAAGGGGAAGGACGGTCTCTCCGGAGCTAACAAGACCCAGCTGGCTCCCAACTCCAGCCGGGAGTGTTAAATCAGAAACTATTCCGTCAACAGCCAGTTTGGCCAAATATGAAACATTTCCAGGGAATCAATGGCCGGTGCTGGTGACGCAGAAGCCAATAGTCTTGACTTCTTTTCCAGAGCCTCCAGAAATACACTCATCATTTTGGACTTAAAGGGACAGGCCACACTTTTTCCACTCAACTCAGCGGCGTTCGGCTGAGAAATTCATATCCCAGCAGTGAGAGTAATGGCTGGGCTGGTTTAATCCACTGGTTAATGCTTGTGAAGGGCCCCGGGGGTTTTGGACCTGCCAAGCTGCTCCACATGACGAATCTGAACTGGACGTGTCCTCCCCAAATGTTTTCCATGGAGATGAGCTCAGACAGAGGACTCGAGCTCTGCGCAGCTGAGCTCTGACCACTGTTGCTCTCATCCTCCACTGGTGTCTGAGCCTTTGGCCCTCACCTGTGCACTGCATGATGGAAACCAAATGTTCAGGCTTAGCACACAGGGCTCCAGGAGAGCTCGGAGAGGGTGTCACCAAACCCCCTGTCACAGGCAGGGCTGATTGGTGTCCACCTTTGCACTTGATGACACATTTAATCTCTCAATTTGCAAGAAGGAAAGGCCAGCAGTGCTGGAATCAGCCAGCACACCTCCAGCACATTTACCTCTTTTAGAAGTAAAACAGGGCAAATGGTATAACTTTTCCTCTAGGTCCTCAGCCCCTCAGGACTGCTCCCACTTTTTCAAGGCTTGTCCCAGTCTTCCAATGGCTTGTCCCAGCCTTCCTAAAATCCTAGGTCATGCTTGTCCCATCTCAGCAGAAAAACAGCATCAGTGGCATCTGCCAAGTCACAGCTAAGCAAGACAGATAAATCATTGCAGTATCAAATAACAATCCCTGGGGAAAACACGCTGAGGAATATTTAGTGCAGGTAGCTTGGTTGCAAGCTATAGGAAAGTTTCTTTAACAGACAGAGAGGGAAATAATGGCAAAAAAGAGTGTCAAGTAAATGCAAATTGCTCAGACAATGGAGCAGTAAGGTCTGTGGAGCTGTATTTGCTGCTACTCAGCCTGTATTACTATTTGGAGCAAGGTAAAACCTGCCCAGCTCTGACCTTTGCAGTGCACAATGCATCTGTGTCCTTAGGATCCTTCCCATCTCAGAGAGATTCTTCCCCATTCCCATCTCTGATGGGTTGTGTCCTCTGTCAGAGTAGACCTGGCTGTGTTCTTCCCTCAAATGGCTGCATTTACTTGAGGACATGCTCACACCTGCACCTTTGCTTTGTAAAAGCCTCTGAAAACCAATCTCCCTCCATAATTAACCAGGATTTTCTTGCACATAGCCAAAGACTGTTGACCAGGGCTCTCTGGATCAAAGCTGCCTGGCTACTGGGTGATGTGTTCTGTTTTTGCCATGGCTCTTTGTGCTCTGCATGGCTACCAGCTCCAGCAGGTGAAGGGCACTGCATCCACAACATCAACTGAATTCCCAGTTGTGCATGGACTTTAGAGGCTGGGTTGATGGTCTCCTCCAGTGATCACAGCTTTTACTGGGGGCCAGGGAGGTGGAAAAAGCAGCCAAGAATCTTGTTTCTCTTTCCCTGCTGTAAGCAGCCTGCATAACTACCAGTTGCTCCGGCAGCAAAAATAATCCTGGGAGTTCTCCTGTTGAGCAAATCTGGGGAGAGCACAAAGTAGATGGAAAAGTTAACCTGGGGTGGGTACAGCCATAAGCTGGGCAGAATTAGAAGCAGGGGAGGAGACATCTGCAGCTCCCTGGAGAAAAGGGCTCTGCTGGGGCATGGCAAGTGACTCCCATCACTTTAGGGGTGATGATGGAGCAACTTGTGTCCAGAGGGCACTGGGGTGACACGTGCCCTCAACATGGACTCAGCACAGCTCTCTCAGCAGGGCAAGAGCTTGGGATTCAGTCTTGCCAGGTGAGAGCAGAGCATTGGCAGGGAGAATTGAGCTGATGGATGGAGAAGGAGCTCATGCCAAACCAGGATGAGCCATGAGTCCATGAGCCGTGTCCTGTCCCCTGTCCCTCACACCCTGCTGTGCCAGAACCTATCACTCAAGGTGATGGCTCCCCCTCCACTCTGTTTCCAGAGATACTTCCAACATGGAAAGTTCTATTTAAAGGGCATTTTTCCTCTCTTTTTTTTTTTTCCTTTCATATGGGAAGCCAAGGGGTTGTAAAATGCAGAGTTTCCCACCTAGCCGAACCAGAGGAAATGATGCTGACGAAATGTTTAATTTACCCCATTGCAGCAGTAACAAGCACCAGTTTTTGGAGATGGACAGAAAAACTGGAGTGGATGAGGTGCACCTTGGCTTGGGAGAGGAGGGGATTGGCTCTCCTACTCCTTCCTAAGCAGCATCCAAGGCATAGCTGGAGAGATCCAAGGGAGTCAGAGCAAAGCTGCTCCTAGGACCCAGAGGGTTGTTAAACACCTCATGTTTCCAGGAATGGAGCAGGAGACCTTCCCTGTTTGAGCTGAGCATATCTTGGGCTGAGCAGAGCATGCTGAAGCTCTTGCATCTCCAATGGCTTCAGGCCACGTATCACTGACTAGCTTCTCCTCCCAGGATATGACTGTGGAAGGGTTGTCCATGCCAGGCACTGCAGCCCCCAGAGCAGGGGCTCCCCCATCCTGGTGGGCTTGCAGTGGGCTGGCTAACGAAGCAGCCCCCACACACGCCCAATCAAACCCGGTTTGACTCGTCCTGGCGTTCAGCAGGGAGGTTAATCAGCTCCTGGGAAACCTCTGGAAAGCAAGCAGGGGGCAGGTATGTCAAAGGCATACCGAGGGGGAGGGAAGAAGGATAATTATTTTTTTTCTTCTTGAAGAGCTCACATCAGAGGTCACTGCTCTCGGGGGCAACACCGGGAAGTCATCAGGGTCCCTCAGCCAGGGGCTGCCCAGGACTCGCCAGCTTGTCTGGGATACAGCACACCAGTGTGCCACACATTGGGGCAATTCCCTTGGAGGATTAGGCTTGATTAATGCTAATTCCTCTGCCACATTTTTCCAGCCTTGCCGCCTTAGTTCTAACACATACCGTGGGATGCTGCTGTAATGAGCAGGCAGTTTTCCTGGTGTGGCTGTTGATTCTCCCACACTGTCTCTTGCCATCAGGACCATCACTTTAAGAAGCATTTGAGACTCAAAGTCACTCAGTCACTGGTCATAGTGAAAATGAGCTCTGGGACCATCCCGTGTAGCAGAAGGTGCAAACTGAGAAGTGTCAATGCAAACGCCAGGAATAAGAGGCCAGATCCAGCTCCACTTGAGGTTTGGTTGTGCTGGCACTGCCAAGGAACACAAATCCTGGCCCTGGATTCACTAGCCAGTGGGTAGATGAGAGACAACCCCTCCTCCCTGAGCTGTTGCTGCTCTGCAGCATTTGCAGGCAATGGGGTCTGACCAAATGCTGGAGGTCGGGACCTCCTGGAGTCACTCATTCCCAATTAACAAGTCAGCTGCACACCAAGATCTGCCAGGTTTTGCAAGAAAGCATCCAAGGACATGAGCACTGTACACCTCCTGTACACCCTGCCTCCCACCACAGCCAGGGAGTTCTTTTTGGGCCACAACCAGGTCATGACTACAAAAAGCAGCTGAAGACCCTGGACTTGTTTACAACCTTCAAGCCAAGCACACCAGGATCTTCCTCCTGCATGTGAGCAGGTGGGCATTTCCCTCTGCTCTGCTTTTGTTCTCTGGCCTGGGTGGTTTTTGGGCTGGCACTGTAAGTCCTCAGGTTCTCAGATGTTGGATGTCACTGCTGGGCTGGTTGCTGGGACAATGAATATGTTGGTTTCAGCCTCTGAAACTGCCAAAACTCAATGATTCTTCAAGGCAGCCTTAGTTTTGGGAAAATGCTGGCACTTGCTGCTTGTGTCACCTTTGTACTGTGCTCTTCCCAGGCTGAGCTCAGCAATGGTCCTGTCACATCCCCAAGGCCCCCTTTAATTCTGAACAAAGCAAATGATTAATCATCTTCAGGTGTTTTAGTTAATGGTACACCCTTGTTTGCTGTCCTCTTGGTTGGGAGGAACTCTGCCTTGGCTGTGCACCATTCCTCTGGATGATGCCTCAGATGCATCTCTAACAGCAGTGGTGGCCAAAGCAAGACCCCTTTTGGGGCAGTGTCCTTCCTGCACACTACAAACTGCCTTGGGGTCATCATTTGGCACCCCAGACCTCAGTGATGGGGACTTTTAAATTCAGACTGTCCATGGTGAAATCTGACATGCTGCAGCTGTGCCCCAGAAATTCCTCTAAATGCTGTGCTCTTCCAAACTTCTAAATATTTAGGATCTAAATATGCTTACCTCCCTCCCACAGATTCGGAAGCCACACTGGTCAGCCCAGCCAGCTTTGAATGCTGCAACACTGGGAGAAAATGGAGATAAAAACATCCTGTAGGGCAGAAGCAGGATGGTGATTAATCCTTGGAAAAGGCTAACTGACATGACCATCAATAACTACAGTAACTTGTTATGGCTGCCTCATTCCAGGAGGATTACATGCCTGAACACTCCTTAAAACATCTAATGAATGTCATTTTGTTTTTACTCTTGGTGCTCATACAAGTGAAGCACTCGACAGGGCTGGCCAGAACCATGGGGAGAGCTGGCAGGGCTGATCCAGCTTCCCACACACTGATCCACTGTGCACCTCCCTGCTGACCTGAAATATCCCCTCTGGGTGCTCCTGCTGTCCTGCTGCCGGCTCCATCCCACCGGGACCCTCACTGACAGCCAAGTGCTGGTTTTCACTGGCTTCAGCTGGCTGTCGGGACAACACCTAATCCACAGGCACTGAGGCTCACACCTTGCTCTTCCCAGTGACCTGAAAGCAGAGTTTAAGTCAAGCAGAACATGGGTCGGGTTTTCCTGCCTCATTCCCATTTTGGGGGTTTCTATGGCAATCCTCACAGAGGAAGATGGCAAAAGCACAAGCTGACAAGTATTTCATAGAATCGCAGAAGGGTTTGGGTTGGAAGGGAGCTTAAAGACCATCTATTCCAGTGCCCCTGCCTCGGGTCCCACGAGATCACATTACTCAAAGCCTCATCCAACCTGGGCTTCCAGGGATGGGATTTGTCTGCTCCGCTTTCAGACGTCTCCACCTTGTCCCTACTGAGAGAACAAACCAAACCAGTCACAGACCTGCCATTGAAGGCCAAGAGCCGCAAGCCCTTCAGGTGTCAGTGAGCCAAGGCAAGGTGTGGAGTGTCCAGAGAGGGTTTCCCAGCCTCAGCTATGTCTTGGTATGCACCACCTCAGCTGTGCAAGTTACTTGGGTCTGTGAGATCCATTTCCTCTTAATTTTGCCAAGGAATGTTCTTTAGAAGAGAAGAATAGCAAAAGCAAAGCTGCAAAAGGCGTATTTTGCACAGAAGGACTGCGTTGTTTTGCCTTCCCTGAGCAGACAAGCCGTGGTGCACTGTGCCCTGTGGTGCAGCCATGGCAGGCTGGAGCTGGGAATAGCTACGGAGATGCTCATCTCCATTTCAGGGAGAGGGTGTTTTGACAAAGCCTATGAACAGCTCCAAATCCTGAGGTTACTTCTCTGCCTTGCTCATGTTGTATAGGTGCATTATTAGTGGAATACTGGGTCCACTGTTTTTCTCCAAAACACCCCCATGAATCCATCATGGCTTCAAGGAAGGCATTTGTGTTTTCTACCAGCAAGGCTGTCTGGGTTCATTCTAGGCTTACTCCTCATCCCCACACCAGGGGCAGACGGCAGTCCTGCCTCACCCTACTGTGGGTTCATTTTTTTAAGGTGCTGACAGTTTCTTGCCAGCTGATGCCATGGGATACTTTCTGGACCCTGAACAAAGTTTTTGGGAAGGTCTGGAGAAGCTCTCTGGAGTCCCACTGTCTGACCCCACCAATGGTCCACAGCCACAGAAAGACACCTCGGCACTGATGGAGACATCAAAGCGGACCCAGCCGCCAGGATCCCACGTGCTCCTCCCCACATCCTGCCAGTATAAGCAGCCTCACCAGTCACTTACTGGAATTCCTTAAACATGAGACTGTCCACAGAGACGCAGCCGGAGCCCAGCCCTGTGCAGCAGCTCACACCTGACCTTCCCTGATTTCCGCAGCCCCAAACGACTTGGCTTTTCCTATTAGCAGAGGACCTTTTTGCCGCTTCTTGTACTTTCAGCCTCATATTTCAAATTCCTTTGCAGCTGTATCTGGTTTTCATTTAAACATATTACACTTAGAGATAGATATATATATATATAATACAATGAGAAAGGATTTTCAAGGTAATAAATAGAACATGTGAGCCTAATCATTCAGGATGACCCAATGCAATTTGGTAAGTCCAGAGAGTTGTTTATACTGGCAAGATGGGAACAAAATATCATTGGATATGGTCATTACTCTTAAAAGATTTCAATATATATACATTGTCAGGAGTCCCTGAGTTATGAAGTCCTCCTCACTGGAGGAATAAACATGCTGGGTAGTAATCCTGGAAGCAATCAAAATGCCTTCGGCTTGGTGCCTGCAGAGCCCCTCTCTCCCATGCTGTCTGCAGCCAGTCCTGAGCCCATGGGCTTCACTTGCAGCCCAGACTCACCCACAGATGGTTTATCTCGCTCTGAGGCCATGGGTAGAGCTCACAAAGTGAGCAGAGGCGGAAATAGGATTCTTGGCCTTTCAGGTTGAATTACTGGAGCTATCTATGACTGGCCCCACTGGTCAAATAGGAAAAAATAACAGGAGGGAGCTGGCTTCGCTCTCGATATGACTGGAGGAGCCTGATGGGTGTCTGCTCCTGCCTGCTGGCCTGGGAATGGCTTTCAGGTGTTCTGAGGCTGGGGAGGCAGGACTGGCTGCTCTGTGGTTTGCCCAGGACATCCCACCTGGGGATGCTGCCCCTGTTCCTCATCCAGCTGAGAGTGCCGGGGTGGCAGCTTCTCTGGCTGTGCATGTGAGAGTAGGCTTTTCTGGGAAGGATATGGGGAAAAGGGCTGGCTTTCCCTCCTACCTCTTGTGCTAATCTTCCTTCACTTGAGAAAAGCATGACAGGGAAGTGGGGCACTGTGGGGATGCAGGGCAGGGCAGCACTGAGAGACCAGATGCTGGAAATGTCACAGCAGACCTTCGGGTTCTCTGGGAGCCCTCCAACTATATAGAAACCACTTTGTGATGGTGATATACAATCTCCTCCAAGAAACAGGGAGAATGGCACCCTCCCAACTCCTGTGCACAGACCCAGGTTTGCCTCTCCTGGGGTCCTGGTGCAGGGGCACTGGGGCTAAAAATACTCATCATGTCCAAGCAGTGGCTACTGTCTATGCAGTGACACACTTCCCACCCACTGCAGGTCAACCCCTGCTTATTCCCAACAGGGCAGCTGGGAAAATCCTGGCAAGACTCTCTGACTGGGAATGGACCCACCCCTCAGCTGTTCCTGTGTCTGGGGGGTATAAATCAGCCCCAAAGTGTTTCTGTTTCAGGGAGAAGTTAACTTTCCACTGAATGCACTGAGCTGACAAGCAGTGAAGCCTTGGCTGTTTACCCCAGAGCCCAGGCGTCATGGTCCACATGGCTGGAAGTCTCCGTGGGGCTCTATTCACTTTGATTTTACACCAGGGTTAACTAGACCCCGGTAATTATCCCCTTTTAACAAGGCAGTGTTTACACCTATGAGAAAGGGTCAGCTCCTGACTTGCTCACTGTGACTGGAAGGAGAGTATTGCTCATGGCAGCTGGAGACATGATGTGACCATAGGGGGGGAAAGAAAAGATGGGAAGAAAGAAAGAAATGAAAATAGGAAAGGTGATCTTAAAGCTCAGATGAAAAATATCCCCCATGATCCTTGACTCCACAGCTTGTTCCCTTCCCATCCGTCCTTCCCCCACCATGCTGTGATGCAGCCTCAGACTATGCATGGGGATAGTTGGAAGCTGAGATAGGTTGATGGATTTCTTAGCTCCTGGGCTATTAAATTTCTGGACCAGCTAATTTTAAGGCAAACAAGCAAAGGCCAAATAACAAATTGTTTGGGAGGCTCTTCAGCAAGAGGATGGAGTTTTACAACCACCAAGGGCACTGTTGCTGCCATGAAATCTGTGGACATAGGGGGAAAATAAGATCTGATTTATTTGGTGATGGTGGAAAATACTATCCAAGCTATAATTTATTGATCATTGGATCCTCCCAGTTTTCAAGGCCTCTTTCTTGTGCATATGGAACATATACATATTTTTCTGTGCCTATGAGGCTGAACATATCGTGGCTCCTGCACCTGAGGAATTTTTGCTTGCTCTGCTGGCTGTGGGGAAGGGACCAGCAACCCCTGCAGAGCAAGACTGGGGACCAGCTCCCTGCAGCGAGGGACAGGTCACCTTGGGGCTGAGGTTGCTCTTCAGTGAGGCGAGGAGCCGTGGGATTACCAGGAATGACTCAACACTGGTGGCAACTGCCAGTGTTGTGGGACTCATCCAGATCCAGCCATCTCTCTGATGATGTGCAACCCAAAGACTTGGGCATCTGTCCACCTCCTCCTTCCTGCTGGACACTGATCACTAGATCACTTCCACAGAGTCCTTGCTCTCCTGGCCTGCTCTCCTAGTCCCTGTGGTTGCCATCCCTTCTGGTCCCCAAGGCATCATGGAGACATGTAAAATTGTTCAGGTTGGAAAAGCCCTCTAAGACCACCGAGTCCAACAGTTACCACAGCACTGCAAAGTAAACCATGTCTCCCACTGCCACATCTACACATCTTTTGAATCCTTCCAGGTATGGTTACTCCACCATTGCCCTGGGCAACCTGTGCCAGGGCTGGACAATACTTTCTGTGAAGAAATTTTCCCTGATCCTGAACTTGAGACCATTTTCTCTTGTCCTGTTGGTACTTACTTAGAAGACAATGACCCCCACCTCACAGCCACATAAAGCAATATTGTCCCTGGGGAAGAACAAACTGGCCCAAACCCCCTTGCACACCCATGGTGAGGGGAAAGCAGACCATGAGGAGGTTTGGTCTTTGCAGAGGAGAGCAGGGACGCACACCAAAATGCCAGAAGCATCATTTCCCAATGCTCCCAGCCAGGCTCAGGGGCCCACGGAGCCCAGCTTCCTCTGTTACCTGGCTCAAGGAGTGGGATTGCTTCCTGCTGCAAGCATGAGTGATGGGAGCAAAATTCAAGATGGCAAATGAAAAGAGGGGAGCCTCGGGGCCCCCGGGAACCTTGCTGTAGCTGGAGGCTCTCTAAGCCAGTCCATCTGGAGAGGAGAGAGCTGGGCTCTGCAGGGATAGCCGGAAATAACAGCAATTTATGCAGTTATGTTTCCAGATTTTTTTCTCTAACCATCAAATAATACCGTAAGGAGAAAATAAAAAAAGAAGGAGAAAGGAAATAGAAAAAGTAATATAGAGACCAGAGCTTTTAATCCTCTTCGCGTTCCCAGAGAAATCCAGGGCCTCCTTCCACCCGTTAACTCACTCCTGCTCCCCATTAGAGCCTCCTCCAGCCGACCTGGGGAGGGAAGCCCAACTGTTCTGCACACAGTCTGGGACACCGTTTCCCTGTGCAAAGCCATGGGATGAAAAACCTGATCTCTGCAGCTTTTGGAGCTGACTGTGACGGCTCTTCTGTGGCAGGTGCCCTTTGCAGAGCATCGTACCCCTCCAGTCTGGCAGCCCAGGGAAAGCAGGAGCCAGCACTGGGCAATCCCTGTGAGCAAAGCATTGCTCCTGGAGCAGCGTGGAGGTCTTGGCCTCCCACCCTGCTAGGATATGTTCAGTCCCAGTCAGACACAGTATTTCCCTGGAGTGTCTCCAGTACCGACTTGCAGTTATCATCACGGCCCCGGTGTGCTGCTGATCCGACGGTAGCTGCAGCTCCACACCTCCAGGGAATGGCAGAAAAACAATTTATGGAGGGAGGTAAAGCCTCCTAGCCCCTGTACTGGAGCTGTATGCTCTGAGTCCTGCACAGCCTGTGAATGCTGCAGTCGCTCCCAGAGCTCAGAATGTGTTTTAGGTTCGGAGCAGGGCTCTGCTCCCTCTGCAGTCACCCACCACCCAGCAGTCACCAGCCCCATGGCGCTGGACCAAGGGCTGTGCCCACGTGTGATGGCATGGAGATGTTTGGATCTCCAGCCTCCTGCTTTGAAAGAGAGCACAGAAGAAGAGCAGCCAGGAAGCCAGTGAGGCTGAGAGCCATGGGAGCACAGAGCTCCTGTAGTGACACTCATTTGTTTTCTTTGATTTCGGGAGCAAAGGCCAGGGCAAAGGTGGGTTGCCCAGACCACCCACAGCCCTTGGCTGTGACAGGGAGTGATGGGCCAAGAGGGACCTGCCATTCCCTCCACACCAGAGCCACAGCCAGGCGGGTGATGCAGAACTGATGAGCACAAGCTGAGGCACAGATGGACTCCTGTAGCAGTGCCCAGCAGCTCAGTTGCTGCTCCCAACAGCCCCAGGATGGGCAAGGGCTGGGATTGCCTGGACAACAGGGTTAAATCCAGCTGTGTGACAAACTGCACAGCCAGCCTTTCCTCTAGCATCTGGAAATAAGGTGAAAAAAACTTTTTTGGTGTGCTGAGGGTTCCCATTGCACCTGTCAGGTTGGGAATCAGGGAAAAGATTGATGGCTGCATCCTCTCACTTGTCAGGCAGAAAATGAATAGTGCACAGAGAGCTGCTGGGGCTCCTGTCTGTGACACAGATGGACCAGGGTAGGGGTCCTCATGCCCAAATCTCCTCCTAGGAGACCAGTGAGAGTATTTGACTGAATGGAATATCCCAATTAATGCCTCTTCCTAAGGCACCTTTCTTGCCGGGGCAAGAGGATGTGGTACCTGACCAGGCTGTCCCAATCAGCGAGGAGAGGGGGACATGGGAACAATGATTTCCTGCCTCAGCCCTGAATTAAACAGCAAATATTTTCTCTTTTTCTTGGAACAAACTGGGAAGAGAGTAGTGCTGCTTCCAGGAGAGAGCAGAGCCTTTCAGCGTGCTCATGCATCAATCAGTTGGACTCGATGCCCAAAGTGCTGTGCAGGGTTTCTGGCATCACCCAGGCTTGCTGGACAGGCTTCCCGAGGGACAGACAGGGCTCGGGGTGAGCCAGCCCCTGTCAGCACAGGCCCCCCTGGATGGGAGCAGGCAGAGGACATGCAGCCCTCACACTGTGCAAACAGAAGACGATCTCTCTTGGCACTGGAGCTGTTTTCCCTTCCCAGAGTAAAATGCCCAAGTACTTGCTATATTTAGACACTGGGGTTTTTCAGGAAATGGAAAGAGGCTTGTGCAAAACTCCGTGTTCACGTCTGGAGATAGCTCCTGCCTCCTTGTCAGGGCTGGTCCCAAAGCCCATCATTGCATTGGTGCCAACCCCGCGTGTCCTCCCTGCCCCACCAGCCCTTCCCACAGACATTGGGGGTCCCTGAAATGCCCTTGGACTAGGGCAGGCTCTGTGGGCTCTGGCCAGCCCCCTTTTCACAAGAGGAACGGCTTAGAAAAGCTGGTGGAGGGCCAGTGCTGGAGTGGGAAAGAGCACCAGTGCCTGACTCCAGCTGCCACTGAGTCTTGGGAGCAAGGGCTGCTGGTGCCGGACAGCAGAGGGCACTGAAGGTGACAAAGCCATCCCATAATAAGAGCTTCTCCAGCTTTCCTGATGTTTTTACCTTAACACAGAGAAAAAGAAAATGGTTGCCTTTTAAAGTGATTTGTTGTTAAAGACTTGCCACCACTCCTAGGGGTGCCCGGGCTAGGATCCCTGTCCCTGTCACCCACCCACAGCTGTGGGGCAGCCCTGCCTCCAGTGCTCCCCTTTTCTAACTGGATGGCTTCCCAGCAAGGAGCAGCAGGAGAAATCTTGGCTTCTGGCAGGGAAAGGCAGCCAGCAGCAGGGAAGGGTGGGGAGGGAAAGCGATGCATTTCCAATGCTCAGCGCACCATCCTCACAAGCATCCCCGTAATTGCAGCCACATGCTGGCTCTCACAGCCCTCGCCTCACTCGAGCCCCAGATCTCCTTCTCCGCTCCTGGGGCTGCTGTACAGCCCCCCTGGCCCAGACATGCCTTTCATCTCCTGTTTTAGGCCAAGAGAGAGCTGCACCCGTTCTGCATCACAGACCTGTAAACCCAGCGGGGCCGGCGGGGAATTTCCAACACACCCTTAAGCCACAGAGAAAAATGATGGACCCTGGATTATAATGGTCCCCAGGCCCTTCTCTCTTTCTTTCCTCCCTCTCTCCAACATGAATATTTATCCCCTTGCCTGGGCTGCCTTCGCGCCGGCCGTCGCCATCGGCATTCCTGCAGGAATTCCTCCTTCTCCCGCCACCGAGTGCAGCTCGGGGCCGGGGCGAGGGGGAGGCAGTCCTTTTCATTTCCAATCCCCCCATCCTCGATGGAGAGTAAACATTGTTCCTCTCACAAAGGCGGGTATTGTAGCAGAACGGGGGGGAAGGCGAGCGGGAGGAGGCGGGGGGGGAGATGAAGTGGGAGCGGGAGGGAGGGAGGGCACTGGAGAGCCCCCTGAGAAGAGGGCGAACGGGATGTGAATATAAATTCTGTAAATATTTTCTTTAAGGTGCTGCATGTAATCCCAGGAAATAGATCCAATTTCACGGGAGAGTGGGGGGAGCGGGACTGACTTTGCCATGGGTTTCTCTGTATTGATTAAAACCCTGATGGAGAGGTGGGGGGAGCACTCCAGGCAGCTCAGGAGAGCACCAGAACCTTCTTCTGCCTCCCCTCCTGATTCAGACACCAGTTAGAAGCACCTTGCCTCCTATTCTGTCCCCACTTGCACTCCCCAGGCCCTTCTCCTCCTGGATAACACTTGGCTAGTTTGGTAAAGCAAACAAAAATGGGGATCGAGTCCTTCAGCAAAGGGTTCAGAGCCCATCAGCCACATCATCCTGAGCAGGGACAAGGTTCTGAGTTGAGATGGAGGATGTGGCACCCCAGGGAGGTGCAGGGACACCTCAGCATGGCCATCAACTGATAAAAGTCAAATACAAAGCTTGAGAATTGTCTAAAGGGGACATCCATGGGGATGCTGTCCCATGGGCAGCAGCAGCCATGGGACAGCCCCATGATCCCCTCTCCTGCCCAAGAGCTGCTGTGTCCATCCTCCACCCACACAGACCGACCTCCATTTGCCAGGGAGAAGACAGGAGGTGGGATGCCCTGGGCTGGCATTGCTGGCCATGCCAGAGGGGAGGGCTGCTGCCTGCTCCCCACTCGATGAGGCAGGGGCTTTCTCACCCCACCCGCAGAGCTGCTTGGAGAGGATGAGCTTTTGCCCCGTTCCGGTCGGACGAGCCATTGAGTCCCCTTCAGAAAAGGATTACCAAAACATCCAATTACGCTTTCTCTTCTGCCTGTCTCCCCTCTTTGTGATGCTTTTTGTCATTGTATGAAGCAACTATGTCCAGAAGTCAGGATTTTCATGGACATTTGCTTTAATGGTAATTCTTCCCTCGTCCAGCTTCATCCGAGGAGTCCCATTTACCTTCCTGCAAACACCCTACATCCTGCAGGCATTGAGCAAAGCACTCACCACTGGGCAGGAGCTGGGGTTCCAGCATGGCTGGGGACCATCACTGCATCCCATTACTTGTGTGGGAGCTCAGCCATATCCCCAGTTTTGGCCTCTGGGACAGGGGACCCCCTTTGACACCCATGGCCATGCCACAGCATTCCCCCATGAAGGACAGAGGCTGGGAGGCCACCGTGCCCCCACCATGCCCTAAGCCACAAGAAATCTCTAATTCTAAGGCATTTCTATGAATTCAACAGTTACTCTCTATAATTATTATTATCCCACTTGCTCACAGGGGATCCCTGCCACCATCAGCAGGTCTCCTTATGGATCCAGGGGAATGCATGCTGTGATCACAGTCCCCTTTCACTGAGGGCACCATGAGATGTGACAATCTCTGGTGGGGCAGTGGGGAGGTCAGAAGTATAACTGCATTGCGAAAGAGATTAGAGCAGTTCAGGGAGGTCCCGGGGGGCTCAGCAGGCTGACCTGGAGGTGTGCCTCACCCTTTCACTGCCAGGAGGATCCCTGCACACTTACTTCATTCCTCCTTCCCCACTCCCTGCCACTGGCTCATATCTGAGAGGGAACGTGGGGCTCCCCGGACTTTTGATCTGCTCCAGCACAGCTGTTCCCAGACCTTTATGTAAGGGACGAGAAATGTGACTGAAATAACTGACAGAGTGAACAGAAGCAAGTGTAAAAGGCTATAAATAAATATGACACAATAACTGTGGACACTGCTAAATAAGTTTAAAATTGAATTGAAGGTATAAATAGAGTCAAAAGCAAAGATGTCACCACCAAGTGACATGGATTTGACGCAGGGAGTGACCAAAGTGATGCAAGTGCAAACACATTGAGGCCCCACATGTGTTCTTATTGCTGTCTGTCTATCCTTGCTGTCTGTCAGCCATGAAAGTGTTTATTTCTTCCACTCCTCCTTTGGAAGGGGAGTGAGCCTTCCCAAGGGTGAGTGCCCATGAGAAGAGAGCTGGGCACAGCAGGATGGGAAAAGCCCATGGGAGCCAGTGATTCCTCTGTCCTTACAGCTCCTGAACGCTTTCCCTTCCTTACCTCCTCTTGGCTATGGAGGACCTGGAGGAATCAGACAGGGTGGGATGTGCCAGCCCAACCCTTGATGGGCAAGACGAAGGTTGTGACCCCTTAAGGAATGTGGTTGCTTGGGCCCCTTTCACTACCCTTCCAGAGCCCCCTGGGCTATCTTGCATATGGCCTCCAAGCTGCCATAAAACAGGGTTCACATTTCACTTTCAATGTTTAAGATCTTTTCTCCCTTTCCTTTCCCTTCTTTCTCAAGCAGATGTGTTACCTCCAGCAGGTCCTGATCTTTTGTGGTGCTGTCTGTGAGATTTGGCAGCAAGAGCTGGGCATGCACTGGCTCCCTTGCTGGTAAATGCAAAAGTTGTGTGAGCTCCTTAAGACAGTCACTTTGCACCTGTCCCTCACATTTCAGGTACCCACATGCTCTGGACACCTCAACCCCAAACCCACATAAGAATGAAAGGTCTGCATATAAGTAGTATAAGTGTATAGAATATATAGTATAAGCACTGCAGTTCGCATTTAACCAGGGAATTGGTCTTGGCCCCAAAACACAGACCAAGGAGCAGAGCCAAGAGCCTGCCTCTCCTGGCATCCCAAATTGCTGCTGCAGCACCACCTTGGCTAACTTTGCTCTTCAGGGCACAGTGATTCAAAACACCCCTGAAATGCTCAGCAGAAGATGAATGCTGAGATCAGCCATGGGAAAACCTGGTGGTGATGATGATGGTGCTGCTGTCCAAGATGTGCCACGATGGAGCTCACACTGCCACCTCCCATTGGTGCGAGAGCAGGATGCTGCCAACACTATAATGCTCAGCAGCACGTGGGACAGAGACCTCTTCTGACTTTATCCATGAAGATTTGCCTGGCTCATATTCACAGCAGTCCTGGCAGGGTGGAAAATTTCCCCTCCCTCTTTTCTGCCTTCCTTGCCATGGGTCCAAACCAATCTACCTGCAGTGGTCTCTCTCTCCCAATTGATATTTGGGCAAACACCCTCCTTGGTACAAGAGCATCAGTCTGGGTTCAGCTCAAAGCAGAGGGCTGGTGTGGGGGGAGCAGGGGGAGTGTGTGTGGGAAGGGGCGAGGGGCTGCAGATCGGGGCTGATATGGCCTGGCATTTTGGCAGAATTTTCTAGGACAGTTTGTACAGTGTCCTCCCTATACAATGGTTATGTCTAGCCGCCGCGCTGCAGCTCTCATTTCCATGAGCAAGGAATTCAACCGAAAAGTAAACAGGAAAAAACGTTACATCTCACAGTTTATAAATATATACGGAATTATTTAGGCAGTCAGGCCAATTTGCACAGATGCCGCATATATGCTATGACAGATCTCTGTGTTGTTTTGGAGCCACCCCTTGTGAATGGGAAACAGGGCTGGTTTCTTGCCATGTCTGCATGAAATATCGGTATCCTCCTGCAAGCTGGCTGCCAGCAGCGAGTGCTCCAGCTCTTGGGAACAGCACTATGAGCTGATCCGAGCTATTTGCACGTAGTGCTGAGAGACTCGAGCCCCCATGTTTCCAACTTGGGCCTTTGGAAGAGGCAGGGGAGTTTTCCCTGGCCATTGCATTGGGGATTTCAGCCTGGGATCTGATGGGAGAAACCGTGCTTTGGTGGGGTGTGGGGAGGCAGGATCTGTCCTGGCACACACACCTTCACAGGGGTGAGTCAGCATTCTGGAGCCCCAGTTCCCTGTGTCCAACAGGCTGGAGCTGCTGTTTCCCAGGGCTTGGGGGCAGACATGGGCACAGGCAGGGCAGACCTGCCTCCAACTCCACATTGCCCAGGGGAACAAGGGTCCCGAGCCCCTATCTCATGAACATTCTCCATAGTGAGCATCCCACCATGTCCTGAGCTGCAGTTCAGATCAAAACGATGGGACTGGGCTTTCTCCAACAACGTCGCTTCCTCCCCCTCTCACACTCAGCCTGAGCCCAGAGGTTTATTCAACCTGACAGCCAAGTGACTTGATCGTTCAAAGCGATGTCTTAATTACAGGACATCCTCCATGGCATTTTTCTGGCTATGGCTGGTAAAAGAAACTTCTTTTCGCCATCTCCCTCTGCCCCCCCAGCACTGCTGAGCCGTGCTGAGCCACGAGAGCTGCTCAGACAGTGGGGATATTGTTTTGGCCATTGCCTGAATGGCCCAGCCTCCTCAGCTGTAAAATTACCTAGAGGATAACTAAACAAACCCCGGACAAACACTTCTTTAAAGGCACTGCTTACTTTGCAGCAGCCATTTCCCCCTGCCTACCACATGTGCTCACGCTGCGTTTTCTTTCCCCTTCTCTCTCAGGGGTGACACGGTTGCAATGCCCTTGCAAGGCATTGCATGGGGAATGAGGGACGGTGAGGCATGGGGGGATATGAGAGATGCCATGGGCTCTTCTGGACCAGTCTCTGCTCAACCCCAGACAGTGCTCAGGGATGGAGACCTCACAATGCTGAGGCATCTGGAGCAAACAGGGAGGCAGAGAGCTGCTCCTTGGGCTGGTTCATGTTGGAACTGGGAAGAGGGTGGTGCTTCAAAAGGTTCAGCTCTAACCAATTGCCTGGAAGGACTGTTTTTTTTCCCAAAATAGCACTTCTGGCCCATAGGAATGTTGGTCCAAAGTCCACTGAAAAATTGTCCCAGACTCCAGCATTGCACATGACCCAAGGGGACTGCTGAGTTGCTGGGGACAAAAACCAAGGGTTAAGGGATGATAAAGCCCCTCCAGACTGTTCTGGTTGAGTGGGGAGGTCAGGACAGGTCCCCTCTGAGAAGTTTTGCTGGTTTTCAACTATTCCTTATAAGTAGGAGGAAAGTTCTGGCCAAATCCTCATTCGGAGTCAATCTAAGCATTTCCTGACTCGGTGTTGATTTCACAGATTAAAGCTGGTCAAAAACAACCTGGTTGCAGTCCAGGCAGCATTAGTTTTTGGAAAAAGACCTTGAGGAATTTCATTTGAGTATGTTCCGAGGGTAGAGGCTGCTCTTTTCCCACCCAGAACCTTGTTTGCTTTGGGAATACGTGCAATAAACACATGAATGCCGAGCCACAGCTACAAGCAAAGAGGCTGCCTTCTGCTGCAAAGGCATTGGGTTTTTTGTAAAAATATGGGATACTAGTCAGTCTGAGGTTATGCCTTTAGTTCCAGGTCTGCCAGTGAGCCACTAGCCCAAAGTATTACAACTGCACCCAAGTTTCCATGTCCATGAGTGCTGCAGTAACAGCCCGAAGTTTGGCACAGGGGACAAAGACAGGAGTTCAGGATCAAAAATCCCATGGCTCCTAAAATAAAGGAGTGAAGGATGTTAAATAAATCCCTCCATATTCCTACAGCTTGTTGTGGGAGACTTTCCTTACAGGTGTTGTTGACCCATTCAGATAGATTGTGCCCTCACAAAGACAGGGTTGGAAACCCAAAACACAACACCATGATGTGTGCTCTGCAAATAGCACAGTCCAACCGAGGCAGATCCCAGATTCTGGCAAATTCCTAAGATCAGGAAATTCCTTGAGAGTTCGGGACATTCTCCAAGACTGAACTCAAGCTATTTCACTTGCAGAAGATATCAAGTTCTCCTCCTCCTCCTCTTTCTTTTTTTTCTTGTTGGTGATGGGTCAGTGGGACCTTGGCGAGCGCACGTTGCTGTACAGTGAGAAAGAGGATTAGCAAACACTGCCGAAGGCCAAGCACAGATGCAGGGCCTGCAGGAACAGCTGCTTGCAAAGGGAAGCAGGATAAGCCAAATATCAGCCATGAGGTCCCAGCTCCAAGCAGGTCTGGAAGGAGCCCAAGTTGGTATTAGTTACACTTTCTTCCCTGTCCATAAATAACCACCCGTTATTTATGGCCATTCTCATCGTGCCTGCAGGGTCACCTCAGAGGATGGGGCAGAGCTGGCTGGAGCAGGGGGCCATGAAGGGCCCCTCTTTGAACCCAAAAATAACTGCCCCTCATCCCCTTGCCTCAAGCGACGTGGATAATGGCAGGGTTTCAACCCAGCTGTTCCCACATTTGGTATATCCAGAGTCACCCAGTGTTTGGGGACATGTGGGAGCTGAGCTGCCCGTGGCTTGGAACAAGCAGATTTGAACCACAGCTGAGGAAAAGCAGGCCTGAGGTATGGGAAAACTTCCTGCTGCCCCAAGACCCCACTGTCCAGGCAAAATGTCCGTGGCTAGGCAAAAATAGGCACAAAATAGAGCATCAGATGTGCAGGACAGCTTATCTCAGGTGGGAGTGTAGAGCTGCCATCCATCACCCACCCCACGAACACATACTTGTCACTGAGACAACCCTCATCCAAGCAGGTGGCTGGAGTAGCCAGGAAAGTTCCATGTGGCTCCTGCCACTAAAATGCGGGAGATGGGGGAGAGAAGACAACTCTCAGGCTGCTTTTTGCAGAGCCCTGCAGCATCCTCTGAACTTGCCATCATCCTCTTGGGGCTCACCACAGGGAACCTGTATCCACAGCTGCCCCTCCTGTCCCTCTTTCTTGCTGGAGTCACTCCAGAAGAGTTGACTCCCTGCCCTCCCCTTTCCTGCAAGAACCAGGTGCCCATAGTCACTCAGCCCTCCTGAGCATCCCAGCACTTTAATCCAGGCAAACTCTTTCCTTTGCAGGAGGGCTGAAAGCAGGGCACAAAAGAGAGGTCAAAGGTTACAATTAGCTCACCTGTGCCACAGAGCTGGGTAACTTAAAAAAGCAAAAAATCACATAAGAACTCTGTTTGTATTAATACCCTTCAATATTTCCCACATCCCAGAGAAAAAGTATTTTCTTTCCACTCCTGTGGTGTTTTTCTTCCACTGTGTGCAGCAGTGAGGTCACTGAGCAGAGGCTTTGTGGCTAAATCACTGGGTTGCTGCCATCACCCTGTTCCCAGGAAAGGCAGAAGATGACTCAGCTGGACATACAGCTAAGGAATCCCTAATGGATCTTACTAAAATCCAAAGTCACAGCTCTGCAAAGACCTATCCGAGCCCTGGAGAAGCAGCCAAACATACTAGTTGGTTTGGGTTGGAAGGGACCTTAAAGATCATCTAACTAGTTTCAGGGGCATTCCTTTAAACCAAAACCAGTGAAACTGTTTCCTGCACCAGGGACAGTTCCTAGAGAAAAACATGGATTCAGGAGAGATGGGAAGGACTAGCTGAAGTGCACGTGCTGAACATTGCAGCAGTGTGGAAGAGATTGAATTACTTCAGTAGCACATCTCCTGCTGAAGCCAACCCTTCTGCAGCCCCGAGACATGTGCCAGCTGGGATCCAGTACACAGCTGCACTGGGAGAGCCTCCCCCCAGCACACCTGGCTGCAGGTCAAGCCACAGGTAGCTCTGGAACCATGCAATTCCCCAAATCCAGGACTCCTCAGCCACTGCAGGTAGAGTCTGTAGGATAGTGTGATTCTGATGATGAGCTGGCACCAAACCTCTCTGCTGGATCTATGGAGTAGGCAGATCAGACACCCAGGTTCATGGCTGACCCTGCTGTGAGGGGGTTGGAACAGGGACCCCCATGGTCTCAGCCAGGCTGAACAAGCCACGACCTTGCCCTCTCCAGCAAATCCAGGGGGGACAGGAATCTCCTTGCAAGGACCCTGCCTGTTAAAGCTTCCCAGCTGCACCAATACTTTCCCTCACAGCACATCTCTTCAGCCCTGCCCCTGCCAGCACAGCTCTGTGACTGACCCATCCTCAAGCGCTCATTCTGAAGACATTTTCTTCTCCTGCCACTCTCCTTTGGCTTCAGGAGTATCTTCCTAGGTAGATACGAGCTGGAAGACTTTTTTCTTACCATAGAGATCCCTCTGTTTCCTCCAGATCTTTTACCTGCCCACAAAACAGTCTTTTCTACAGAATCCCACCAAATACTACTTACTCCAAGCTCTCCAGCCACAGTCACCAGCCTTCTATAGCATTCCCAGGCTCCTGCTCAGATGAGCCCAATCTGGTGGGAACAAACTGAGATCAGGGCTACTCCTCCCTGGGGCTTACAGGGCCAGCTCACCCCACCACAAGTCCCCAGTCCACCATCAACATATTCAGGTTTACTGGGAGTGTGGCACCTCCTCCTTTCCTCAGTCTTCATCCTCTTCACCCTGACCTGTGTGCTGCTGAATCCAGCTGGGAATGCTCCTGCTCCATCTCCATGGCTGTTGCCTGTTAATGCTCTCATCCCTGGGGTGCTGGTATGGTTGGGAAAGGTTTTTTTAAGCACATCACCTCCTGCCTGCACCTTGCCCTTGCTAAATCTCCTCTGCCAACCTCCCTGCACATTTTCCTGCAGGAAAGACACTAATGGATATATAAATAAAGCAACCTGTGTATTCTTCTCCCCACTCAGAGCTTTTATAACCTGTAGTTGACCTCTCCTATCCTCCCCAAACCACAGCCCCAGTATGTGCTGCTGTCGCTGCTGCTGCTCTGGCATTTTTATGAATGGCCGTGAGCCCAGGGAAGAGATGTGAGCATGGATTTGGAACAGCTCCATCCCTTCTACCGCACGCGCTAATCTTGACAAATGATCAGCGTGTGGCTTTCGAAACCAGAGATAAGGCTGTCTGACCACTTCAAGTCACTACACTTTCCCACAAAGAAAGGGATTTTGTTCTCAGCCCCCAGCCACAGCTTCCTCCAGAGCCTGGGCAAACCCAGGTGCCCCCCACCCCGTAGCCTGGGGGGAACACACAGTGCAATCACACCCCTTGGGAGTGGGCACAAGGTCTGCTTCTGAACAAAACCTTGGCAACCTCGAAATGAGGCAGATGTTGTGATGTTGCCTGGGTTTCTGGTGGACCAGGGATGCTTCCTGCCTGCACACCTGCATGCCTTTCCTATTGAGGCCAATGGTCCATGCCCAGCAAGGAGCTGGGATGTGGTGGAAGCATGTGCTGGGAGCCACCAAGAGCTTCCAGTCCTGAAGCTGAGCCATGACCGCAGTGGACTTCCTTGAGCTCAGTTTTAGCTGGGAATTGGAACACCTGAAGAACTCCTGGCCCTACAGGGGTCACTGCTGTCCTTGGACTGGTATCCCACTGCACTGCTATGGCATTTGGGACATGCATCCTGCCTGCCAGTTTGGGGAACACAATGTCCCTGTTCCTCCCTGGGGCTGGGGCAGCAGCTTGGGATAGCTGTGGGATCTTCCCAGGGATTCTGACATGGGAGAATGAACCGTAGGTGGGTCCTGTTGGACATGCACCTGGGAAAGCTGGGCTTTCCAGAAGGCTTCCTCTCTCACAGACACAGACACACTGCCAAGTGAAAAGGCCTCTGTGAGTGCCAATTCAAGGAATGCCTTTGATCCAGTGGGAACCATTAGGGAGAAACTGTCTCTAAATTGAGCTGTTCTCTTGCCTTGCCACTTTGGGAAATGAATTTGTACTTGGAAAAACTCAGGCTGGGAGAGCTCTTGGGAAGCTATCCAATCCATTTCCCTACCCCAAATTGGTCCTGACAGGTTTTTTTTTTATCTAACCTTTCTTTTAAAATCTCCAGATGGCTCTACAGTCTCCTCCAGGGCTATATTCATTTTACTAGCAGATATTGTTTTATTAGTAGTATTCAAGTTAAATTTCCATTGCTGCAATCTGCTCCTATCCCATGGCAACAGGGAGGGAAACTGCCCTCTTATTTCCCAGCATGGTGGGGGGTTTTCCAGCAGTGGTACCTATTTAAAGCTCAGGATTAGGATGGAGAAGGCTGGTCCTGGCCAAGATCAAGCTGAGTTGAAGAGTTCCTGGACTGTCCTGTCACTTTTCCTGTCACTTTTCCTGCTGCCCGAGGAAGGGTTTTGTGGTACAAGAGCGCATTCCCCCTGCACCCTGTGTAGACACCAAACATCATACCCAGGTGGGAATGGGAGGTCAGAGGCTGCTGGCTTGTTGACCCATGAAGGGAGGCAATTATTCAGCTGATGAGGCCATGCAAGTGTTAATTAAAAAGCATGGGAAGCAGAACAGGTCACTGTTTGGTGTCATCCGCTTGTGAAATTAGCCTTGTGGTCATTCACCCAGCCCTCCCCAGGAGACAGAGCAGGGGAATAGCTGCCCATAATGCCCGTGCTCTTGTTCTCATCTCCTACAGCTGAGCTCCTGCTTCTGGGTACTTCCTAGGGCCTGCATAATGTTCTCTGCTGGATCTCTAGTAGGAAAAGACTTGTACCTGTTCATTCCTGAAATGGCTTGGAGCATAGCTGTGCAGTGGTGAGAAGTGCAACCATAATAATCAGCTCCTGGCAGTCCAAGTGGAGAAAGAAGCTTCCTGGGCACATGCTGAGCTCTTGAAGGAGGTGCTTACATAGAATCACTGATGGACTCAGCCCTCCAGGTCAGGCAGCCCTGTGAGTAGGGTCTTGGGTTTGCCCAGCATCCAGATTTAATCAGCAGGCAGATCTGCAGAGCTTTCTGGGAGCAGTGCAGTGCTCAGCCCATGCTTCATGGGTCTGGAAGATGAGGCTTGGCATCTTCTCTGTCACCACTGAAACATGCCCATGTCAGGAGTATGCCCTGATAGGAAGGAGTCTCCTGTTTCCTCTCCAAATGAGCTCCTCTCCAAAGCCATGCTGCTGTGCCAGGCTCCCCATGGGCACCCTCTTGTGCCCAGCCAGGTGTGGTGGGGACCTGCAGCAGCACAGCTGAGCATCAGAGTCCAACCTGAGCTGCTCCCTGAGAAGTGAAACCTAATGAAACCCAGTTTCCTGCCACTCTGTGTCTCACGGTTGGATTAGCTCACAGCTAATAAGGCACATGAGAATTTTTCCCATGATTTGGGGTGCTCATAATGGCTCTCTCCTGTGTGGATTCTTTGATGTCTTGTAAAAGATTTGATGATGAATCCATTTCCTCAGTTGGGACCTAAGTTTGGCCCTCTCCTGTCTACTCAGATGTCTTTTTTCATAAACAATTAGACAATAGAAAAACAAAGTGGGATTTGGTCTCTCTGAGGCTCCTGCCTTGATCTGAAATCTGGCAGAAAGTGATCCAGTGCTTTAAACATGGGGTTGGACAGCAGTGACTGGCAGACAGACAGACACGTACACACCCCCAAGTGCAGCGGCTCCCACTTCCTTCCCTTTCACAGCTGGGCTAGCGAGAACAAACAAGCACCCTTAACTCTGCCCTGTCGTGCCCACTGAGCACAGCACAGGCTTGAAGGCCAGGGCCAAGGGCTCTTTCTGAAACTGTGGAACGCCAGATGTTTTTTTCCGGAGTCCTCAGACACACACGTGCAGCATGCTGTTATTAGAACTGGCTCACACTCCCTGAGCACAGGGAAAAAAAATTAAGGCTGTGCTCAAGGTTCATTCTCTACTTTGGCATCCAGCATTAAACCAGGCAGGCTTGGTCGGCTTTTGGGGTTTTTTATGGAGTTGCTTATGGACTGTCCCTCCTGCAGCATCCCAGCAGAGTGGAACAATTCAATGCACCAGCTGGATGAGAATTACTTCATGTGCTGCCAAATATACCACGTACAAACCACACTGCAGCACCTCTGGGGTGCAGCCTGACAGGCACATGGCGGCTCAGCAACACCCTGCAGCAGCTTGAACCAAGAGGATGCACTGCTTCATTGCTCAGGCTTCCTCTTGGTTTTCCACCTCATCTGTCCAGCCTGTCTCCCCTGGCACAGCTCTTCGATGGATTTTTCTTCTCCTGATAACGTTTCTGTACTCACCTCAGACTGAGCCAAAGGCTCCTTTTAACTGAAAAAGGCTGTTTGTCTCAGTATCTTATCATCTCTGACTCAGTGTCAGCCCAAGACTTGATGCCTCCTTCCCTCAGCAGCAGATTTCACTCCTTCATTTCAGATTCCACCCAGCCACCTTTTCTCAGCCTTTTCTTCTTTTCCTCCAAGAGTTTTGGAAAAGCATGGTGTGCCTTGTTGTGGTGCTTCCCTAGCTTGGGGCTGGTCTCTGCCATCCAAGACAGGAGCTTCATCAAAGCCTTGGTGAGGTCTTGGTGGGATGCCCAGGGGTGTATGTGTCCCAGGGACAGTGGGATGCTCAGCCCACACTCTGCCTATATAACAAAATCTCCTGCTCCCTGGCATGGCCTCACCTCTGCAGGGCTTCCACTGGGTAGCACCAGGGATGTTACCTCCTCCCAAAATGCTCAGTGCCCCAAATGGGAGTCTTTTCCCCCTTGTCCAACAGCAAAAGTTCACACTGACTCATTGACCACAGGCTCCCACTGTGATCAATGGTGCAGAGCCTGGGAAGTGCTGTTGGGGTGCTCAGCACCCTGCACCCTCTGTGATGGGTCACCTGTGGGTGGAGGCATCAAAGTGCAGGTTAGCAGGGATCTCTGCAGTGCAGGAGGAGCAGGAGACATGAACCTGCCTTCCAGAGCTACATAGGAAGAAATACATTTGGCTATGGGAGATCCAGGGGTCTACAGAAAAAGGCAAGGGATTTCTCCCTCTCTCTGGGAGCCTGGATCCAAAGCCAAAATCTGCTGGAGAGGGCTCCAAAACTGCACTGCTTCTGTCTTCCCCTTCCTGCAGAATGCAGGTGCTGGGTACCCTGGGCGATGCTGGATGCACCAAGCTGGTGCCAGCCATATGATTGACAGCTGCCAATCTGCAGCAACACAGATCACCTCGAGGGACTGCCTTAAGGTCGCTTCAACCTTTCTCTCGCCTGTGGTCTGAGATGAAGCAGACAAGGGCTGCGGGCTAGGGGAGGACCAGGAGCCGTGGAGCTCCAGACCCCACTGCACCTGCTACCCCGTGGGGGCAAACGCCCGGTGCGCGGGAAGGGGGCAGCGAGAAAAGGGGTGGGGAGGGGGCCGGGGCCGGGAGAGGGTACGAGCCCCTTCCAGCCCCTGCCGGGCTCGGCGGCGCGCTCCGCTCGGGATGCGC
>WEIV01004865.1:67431-100279 GCA_013390005.1 Calyptomena viridis
GCCGCCGCGGAGCGCTGCTCGCCTGCCTCTCCTTGGGGACGCTGCTGGCCCTCGCCGACGCCAAGGGCTCCTTCTACCCCCCCGCCGCCCCCCTGCCCTACGGCGGCAGGTACAGCCTCTACACGGCCGGCTCCAGCCCGCAGCTCGGCCCCGGCAAGCCCGTGGGCAAGCACAAGTAAGCGACTCTCTGCGCGACCCCCCAGCCGCGGTAGCGCAACCCATCGGGCAACCTGGACCACCGGTCCGGGTCTCCGTCGGGCATCCCTTACCGGGCACAGACCGCGGCCACCGGGTACCGGCCAAGCGTCTGGGCTCTGCGGGTAGCATCGCTGGGGGACCGGCTATCGCGGGCACCCCATGGTGGGTGCCCAACCTTCGGTACCAACCACGGGTACCATCTCCACGGGCTCGCCCGCGGGCATTCCTGGCTGGACAGAGGTCCCTGGCTACCGGCCGCCGGCATCCCTTGCCCCGCACCATCTGCCGGGTACTGAGCAGGGGCTGACGGCAGGGCAGCAGTGTCCGTGTGTCTCGGTGCCCCCTTCCATCTAGAGGAGGGTCCGGGAGTTGTGTTTCCAGGAGGGAGCGGGCTGCATGCGGTGAGACGTGTATGCTGAGGTCCCGGGTGAGACGGGACTGGAGAAGATGGGGATGCCCGTGTTGTTTTCGGGGTAGGTGCATGTACCTGTTCTGCGTGACATGGGCGCGAGGGATGATGTGCGGGAGGGGAGGGTGACAGTGCACAGCGCTACGTGTGAAAACATGTGTTGGTTTGGAGAGAATTTGCCTATTTGCTTGTAAAACACATATATACTAGCGTTTAAATATGTTTTCAAGAAACCTGGAAAGCTCGGGCAGTGAGGAATGTGGGCTTTACGCATACTGTAGACTTTTTCCGTTCAATTGCAAAAAAGCTGTTACATTGGGGGCGGGGAGAGAGGTGTCGTTTCCCTCTCCGCTTGTTCGCTGGAGTGGTTTCTGCCGGGCTCCTTTGAAAAGGGGAGGATGTGGTGTTATGAACAAGCTGAAATGAATAAAGTAGCACTCCAGACAAACAATACTGGCAGTGCCAACGAGAGCTTTCAATAACCCGTAACATTTTCCAGCTGCTCACTCTAAAAACATCAGGCTGGAGCTATAAAACTGCTTGCCACAGGTGTGTAAGAAAGAAATGGGGTTCTGAGAGGGAGAACAAGCCAGAACCACACTAATCCAAAAAGTTAGAGGTAGGCAGTGTTTATTAGTAGTGGTTGGTAGATCTGCCTGCGTTGGCTATGACCTTAAAGGCAGTTGGCAGTGTGTTTGTAAGCAGGTCCTGGATTTATGGATAGACTGTGATCCTAAATTTCCACACACACATGCACACATGATCTTCCTTCCCTCCAGCTAAGAGAAGTGGCTAGCTTTTACTCTCCTGTGGTCCTGTGCACACTTGAATGCCTCACTTCTGGAGGAGCAGGGAGCAGCACAGGTCCCTGCTCGTGCTCTGAGCCTGGCAGCCTGTTGAGCCTGGGAGTTATGGGCTCATCCTAGGGGAGCAAAGGAAGCCCTCAGCGAGAGGCTGGGGTAGAGATGCTGGTGCTGTTCCTGGGGAGAGAAAGGGGGGTGTGCTGGATGCGTGGGGTCAGGGGGTCCCTGCTGAGAGAGAGACAGGGTGTTAGAGGGAGGATGAGCCTGCTCACACCTTGCTGCTTCGTGAAGGGAGCTCTTTTTCCATGTGGACTGTTGGAGGACTGTTGGAGGAGCCTACTCGGGGCCTCTGAATGGGAGCACTGGGAGGCAGCTCTACAGGCAGCTCTGTGAGCTGAGGTTGCTGTGGCTTGGCTGCCTGGCCACAGGCTGGGATGCAGTCAGAGTTCCCTGGCATTGCCATCACATGGCCTATGGAGAGCAGCCTTGAGGCTGAGCAGAGAAACAAGCTGCAGGGCCTCATCCCAGCTCTCACATCATTTGTTATAATGATGGTGCAGAGACACCTCTGGCAGGTGGAGGCAAGGGAAGGGACTGGGACAGTCAGGATGGAGCAGAAGTGTTTGGAGAGAAGGACTATGGTGTCTTCTGTTTGTGTGTGTGCCTGAGTGTGTGTGTGCATGCAAAGGCATGGGTGTGCACAGCTGTCGCCTGCCCCACCGTGTCACACTCAGGGGACAGAGCAGTAGGATTCTGACTGGCCTTGAGTGGGGAGAAATNAAGCCCGTGGGCAAGCACAAGTAAGCGACTCTCTGCGCGACCCCCCAGCCGCGGTAGCGCAACCCATCGGGCAACCTGGAGCCACCGGTCCGGGTCTCCGTCGGGCATCCCTTACCGGGCACAGACCGCGGCCACCGGCTGCTGGCCAAGCGTCTGGGCTCTGCGGGTAGCATCGCTGGGGGACCGGCTATCGCGGGCACCCCATGGTGGGTGCCCAACCTTCGGTACCAACCACGGGTACCATCTCCACGGGCTCGCCCGCGGGCATTCCTGGCTGGACAGAGGTCCCTGGCTACCGGCCGCCGGCATCCCTTGCCCCGCACCATCTGCCGGGTACTGAGCAGGGGCTGACGGCAGGGCAGCAGTGTCCGTGTGTCTCGGTGCCCCCTTCCATCTAGAGGAGGGTCCGGGAGTTGTGTTTCCAGGAGGGAGCGGGCTGCATGCGGTGAGACGTGTATGCTGAGGTCCCGGGTGAGACGGGACTGGAGAAGATGGGGATGCCCGTGTTGTTTTCGGGGTAGGTGCATGTACCTGTTCTGCGTGACATGGGCGCGAGGGATGATGTGCGGGAGGGGAGGGTGACAGTGCACAGCGCTACGTGTGAAAACATGTGTTGGTTTGGAGAGAATTTGCCTATTTGCTTGTAAAACACATATATACTAGCGTTTAAATATGTTTTCAAGAAACCTGGAAAGCTCGGGCAGTGAGGAATGTGGGCTTTACGCATACTGTAGACTTTTTCCGTTCAATTGCAAAAAAGCTGTTACATTGGGGGCGGGGAGAGAGGTGTCGTTTCCCTCTCCGCTTGTTCGCTGGAGTGGTTTCTGCCGGGCTCCTTTGAAAAGGGGAGGATGTGGTGTTATGAACAAGCTGAAATGAATAAAGTAGCACTCCAGACAAACAATACTGGCAGTGCCAACGAGAGCTTTCAATAACCCGTAACATTTTCCAGCTGCTCACTCTAAAAACATCAGGCTGGAGCTATAAAACTGCTTGCCACAGGTGTGTAAGAAAGAAATGGGGTTCTGAGAGGGAGAACAAGCCAGAACCACACTAATCCAAAAAGTTAGAGGTAGGCAGTGTTTATTAGTAGTGGTTGGTAGATCTGCCTGCGTTGGCTATGACCTTAAAGGTAGTTGGCAGTGTGTTTGTAAGCAGGTCCTGGATTTATGGATAGACTGTGATCCTAAATTTCCACACACACATGCACACATGATCTTCCTTCCCTCCAGCTAAGAGAAGTGGCTAGCTTTTACTCTCCTGTGGTCCTGTGCACACTTGAATGCCTCACTTCTGGAGGAGCAGGGAGCAGCACAGGTCCCTGCTCGTGCTCTGAGCCTGGCAGCCTGTTGAGCCTGGGAGTTATGGGCTCATCCTAGGGGAGCAAAGGAAGCCCTCAGCGAGAGGCTGGGGTAGAGGTGCTGGTGCTGTTCCTGGGGAGAGAAAGGGGGGTGCGCTGGATGCGTGGAGTCAGGGGGTCCCTGCTGAGAGAGAGACAGGGTGTTGGAGAGAGGATGAGCCTGCTCACACCTTGATGCTTCGTGAAGAGAGCTCTTTTTCCATGTGGACTGTTGGAGGACTGTTGGAGGACTGTTGGAGGACTGTTGGAGGACTGTTGGAGGAGCCTACTCGGGGCCTCTGAATGGGAGCACTGGGAGGCAGCTCTACAGGCAGCTCTGTGAGCTGAGGTTGCTGTGGCTTGGCTGCCTGGCCACAGGCTGGGATGCAGTCAGAGTTCCCTGGCATTGCCATCACATGGCCTATGGAGAGCAGCCTTGAGGCTGAGCAGAGAAACAAGCTGCAGGGCCTCATCCCAGCTCTCACATCATTTGTTATAATGATGGTGCAGAGACACCTCTGGCAGGTGGAGGCAAGGGAAGGGACTGGGACAGTCAGGATGGAGCAGAAGTGTTTGGAGAGAAGGACTATGGTGTCTTCTGTTTGTGTGAGTGTGTGCCCGAGTGTGTGTGTGCATGCAAAGACATGGGTGTGCACAGCTGTCGCCTGCCCCACCGTGTCACACTCAGGGGACAGAGCAGTAGGATTCTGACTGGCCTTGAGTGGGGAGAAATCGATGCAGGAGGGGCAAGCACTGGTGTCAAACAGGTGAAGACAAAGTATACTCCCTACCCATCCATACCAAGCCCCTCAATTCACACAGAGAGAACCATGTCCTCCCGCCTCACTGAACACCTCCCTGCACCTGCAGCTCACGCTGGTCCATCTGCTCCATCCCGCTGACCCTCTGCCTCAGCTCTGCTTTGCTCTGTGTGTCTGTGCTCTCCTCTCCTCCCGCTCTGCCGTCTGCCACATCGCCCCGTCCTTAATCCCTGCTGTCTCTGCCCCTGTGGACCAAGTCCATCTGCTCCTGCCAGCAGCCCTGCCTTCAGCTGGAACAGCCTTGGCCTCCATCTGTCCCACCAGCACTCCTGCATCCTTCCCACGCAGCTTTCGTCCCAGCCAACTTACCCTCAGTGCCTGGATTTGCTGCTTGGCTTGGGAGAGAGAGGTCCTGTATGTGGAGCTGACTGATATCTGTGGTACCCACATGCAGGCACGATGGCAGGAGGGAGGAGTCTCTGCTCTGTGTGCTAACTATCCTAGAGATCTGAAAAGATTCCCAGCCTCTGCCACAGATCTGGTCCATGTCCCTGCCTCCACGGTGGAGGGACTCGCAATGCTGCAGCCTCTAAGACTGGCCAATCTGTATCTCCTCTCTGCTGACTGTGGCATCATGCCTGTGACAGTACCCACGGCAATGAAGGCTTTTGAGCTGGTCTCCACACTGGCAGCACTCCAGGAGCTGCAGCAGGACAGACCACCCCTACCAGGCACTGCTCGAGCTATTTCTGGGATGCTGTTCCCATAACTGCTGCTGCTGCTGGGGTTCTGTTTGTTCTCCCGGCCTGTCTCACCAGCCAGTCCATGCTGTGCTGAGCACAGTCCAGCTCTGGTGGCACCAGACAATGTGACTGTGACAGCAACCACACTCAGCACCTGGCCTCCTGCAGCAGGATGGTGATGCCCCCTCCCCAGCAGCTGCCCAAGCTGGGGTGTCCCTCCAGCTCCTGTCCCCTAGACCTCGCCAGCAGTGTCAGGCAGAGCAGACAGACCTGCCTGGGGACTGGGGGGGATAGCAGGGGTGCCACTGTCTGCTGGGGCAGGAGGTGACTGTGTCTCATTGTGCTTCCCCCTAGGAGCTACTGTGCCTACGTGGTGCAGCGCAACGTGACGTGCACACTGCAGGATGGGGCTGAGAGCTACGTCAAGGCCGAGTACCACAAGTGCAGCTGGGGACCCAAGTGCCCAGGAAAAGTGTTGTGAGTATGGGGGACACTGGGGCACAGCTGCCTTCCCCTCCGAAAGTCAGGTCCTGAGACTCCCGAGACCCTGTGCCACCTTTCTGACCATAAAACCTCACTTTCACAGGGTAGTGAAAGGAGCTGAAAGACTTTTCCTGCATGAGGCAGTAAATGGTAGGATGGTGGTGCTGGCAAGAGGCAAGATGGGATCTGTCTCTCCTCAGAAGCTGTGTCAGGGGAGGTTTAGGTTAGATGTTATGGAAAGGTTTTCCACCCAGAGGGTCATTTGGCACTGGAACAGGCTTCCCAGGGAACTTAATCATGGCACCTGACAGAGTTCAAGAAGTGTTCAGACAATGCTCTCAGGCACATGGTGTGATTTTTGGAGGTGTCCTGTGCAGGAGTTGGGCGTGATGATCCTTGTGGGTTCCTTTCAACTTAGGATATTCTGTGATTCCATGATTCAGAAATAAATCAGGATATAATGGGAAACACGGAGGTGCCTGTGCATGTGTGCAGGGAAGCATTTTGTCACAGACCTGCAATTTGGCAGAATGATGGCAGCTTGGTGAGAACCTGACCAAGAGGAGGAGGAAATGGAGCCCATGGCTGGGGATGGCTCAGTGCTTCCCGCTCCAAGAAAATATTTGCAAAAGTCTCTGCCACCTCATCAGTGCTGGAGGGAAACACTCCACTGTTCAGGAGCCACTGCTGGAGCAGGACAGACACTGGGGCTTTCTGTTTCACCACCCTCCACAGCTCTGGCCAGGGATGCTGCTCCATGAGGAAATGCCATTCTCCTGCATCCTTCCCAGGCCTGATGAGTGGATCGGAACTGAGCAAGGAGGAAAACTGGGATGAGAGGGGCTTTTGTTGGAGCCTGTCCTGTGGCAGCCAGCTGGGACTCTCCATGTGCTGACAGTGCCACAGGCTCCAGACACAGCCTCTGCCAGCAGACATGGGCAGTTGGACCCACTTGCTGACTTGTTCTTTCCACCACAATTGCTTTAGCAGCATTTGAGGACTTCAGGACATCCTGCAACTGCTGCTACCCATGGAGGAGACCCCCAAAGCCTCTCCCATCTCCATTGTCCTCTGCTCGGCCCCTCCAGCCCTTCAAACAAAACAGGGGTGAAACCAGGGTGTTTTCTGAAGGGAGCTGGTCCCACAGCTGAACTTTCTGCACAGCCTCGGATTCTGCATCCATAGATGGGAGGGAAACATGGTTTTTCCACATGCTGGGGCCATCAGCTAATGTTTGTGCAGCTGCAAATAGTACTTCCTTTTGCTGCTGTTTGGAGCAGGGGGAGAAAAGTTTGAAGGCGCCCAAGGGCTCTGAGCTCCTCTGCAGAGTCCAGCATGACATAGAGAAGCTGCCCTGCCTTCTGGATGCCATCCTCATCCTCACTTCACCCCCCGACAGTGGCTGGGAGCAGCTGTCTCCCATGGCACATTCAGGCAGGTTTCTACACACTGTGACAGAAGGAAGGACCATAGAGACTCAGTAGCATATGTAAAGAAGCATACCAAGAAGAAGAGACTGTTTTGAAACTGTCCCATGCCTTTGGGAAATTGTTGACATTGAGAAATTTTGAAGTGAGTCAAAGAACAGAGGATTTGGGTTTGCTTTATCCCCCTGCCCTGCAGCACATACAGAAGTGGCTGTATGGCACTGGAAGCCATGTGGAGCTGCAGCCTGGGCCAGGGACACTGAGGATTCTGGCATGGACATGGATGACAGAGAATCAGCCCTGTGTGCTGCCTAGAGAGATGGATAAGTGCATGTGCCTGACACAGCCCCTCAGATGGCTGTGCTGTCTCCTCTGAGACCTTCCGCTGGATGTGCTGGAGAAGAACAAGGGCCTGATTGTGTGTGTTGTTGAAAAACCGCAAACTTCAGGATTTTCAGGCCCTGGTTAAATTCAGTTTGGAAATTTCCAAAAGGCAGGTTCAAAGCATTGGTGTTCAGAGGTGGTGGGAAACGTGCCATCTTCAGCCCTGCACAGCTCAGCTCAGCTGGTGGGGGGACACAGGTGCTGGTGGGATGCTGTCCCATCCCTGCCACCTCACAGCAAAGTGCCACGGAGCAGCAGGGAGCAGCTGAGTCCTCCAGATGGGCTAATGGGACCCCACGCAGAGCAAGAGCAGAGAGGGAGGGTGTGGGTGTCCCACCAGGCAAGGAGGTGGGGTCACATCTTGTGTGCTGGGGATGGATGGATAGGTGTTTTACTGCCCAAACTGGTGATGGATAAACTTCCCAGGGCATCCCAGCTGGGGCAGGAGGCAGTGTAAGAAGCCATCCCCCTGTGCATGCCCCAGAGCTTTGCCCCAGGGACCCTCACCAGGCCAGCCCAAGCCTCTTTACGCTTCCCAGCAAACTGGTGTCTTCCACACATTGAGAAAACACCTTTCCAAAGGTATCTCAACACTCACAGAGGCTTCAGGACAGGATTACAGTTGAGAAGATGATATTTTACCCCACCAGGAAATTCTGTAGGTCAACTCAAAGTGCAAAACACTTCCACAAACTGTCCACTTCCCTCATGATCTGAGCTTGCAGGGATTTTGAAATCACTTCCATCATTTCACCTTGTGCTCTCCTGGGCCAAAAGTTGCTGAACAGTGTAGAATCTGTCAGAGTGGGCACCTGTCAGGCCAGGGATCACAGCAATACACTTACAGCTGCCATTCTTAACAAACAACGGGTGTCCCGGGTTAAAAAAAGAACTCCAACAAAACCCCACTGTAATGCTGCACCAAGCTATGGTGCAGCAAGAACTCCTGGAAGAGGTGGGCCATGATCTGCAGGTGCAGCAGATCTCCCACACCTGATGGGACTTGTGACCCCACTCTGCTCTNGTCTGCAGGTGCAGCACAAGGGTCTTCCCCTGTGCACAGATCTCCCACACCTGACAGGACTTGTGACCCCACTCTGCTCTATTGCTTGATGTCGAGGTTGCTTCTCTAAACCATCTTCTCTCTCCTTCCCTTCTGTAAAGGTACCGCACCTTCTTCAGACCCAAATACAAGATTGGATACAAGACAGTGACCGAGCTGTCCTGGAGGTGCTGCCCAGGCTTCATGGGAGAAGGGTGCCATGACAGCCCGACTGACCAGCCCGGCCTTCTGCCCCAGCATCCCAGCCCGAAAATGCCTCCTGGGCAAAATATGTTTCCAATGCCCAGACTTCCTCCCTATCCAAAAAGCCACCCTGACCTGTTTCCAGGACCAAAGAAGAATCAGTATGGTGAGATCTCAGTGCTGCTTCACATCCCCAGGTCACCATACCACTGGCATGCTCTCAAATCTCCTGAGTCTTTCTGTTCCAACATAGGGCATGAATTTGGCAAAAATTGAGTGGGTGACATGCTTTCTAATCAGAGATCTGAGATTTGATTGCTTTGAGGACCGCTTGCTTTTTTAATCTCGTCTCTTTCAAAATGTGCATCTTCAAAATTGCCTTTCCTTATTGCGTTAGAGCGTTTTTCCATTGATTTTGGGGTTCATAGAAGGTGCCTCAAGACATAGCTCCCATGGGTATTCTCATCACCTGCCATTGAACTTGGGAGCAGAGGGCTGGATCCCAAGAAGAAAGAGGGTTTCCTGATCAGTTTAGGGAAAGATATGAAGGGTGAGCAGGCTGAGATTTCACTGAAATGGCAATAAGAGCGGGCAAGAGCTAATGTTATGTTTTGTGGAAAAGGTCTTAAATCCAGAAGATAGCCAAGAAAGAGAGTTAAAGGAGCACCAGCCCTGACTGTACTCTCTCTATTTCTTTCTCCATGCAGGCAGGAAGCTGCCTGGCCTCTTTGGGGACCGCCTGGATCGGCTCGAGGAGGAGGTGAGGCGCCTCTCCCAGTCCTACGACAGCCTGCACACCATGGTGAGCAGCCTGGGGGACCGCCTGCGTCTGGCCATCCAGGAGGACACCAGCAAGATGATCGGCTCCCTGATGAACAGCCCGGGCACACCTGACTCAACGGTGGGTTTTGGCATCATTCCCGATGGCCTGGTGGATGTGGCAGACAAAGCCGACATTGCCACGTACCCCCCCGTGGGGGAGATCCTGACCAAAGTGACGGAGGTGAGCGATGTGCTGAAAACCAAGGCAGATCTGCTGCACGAGGTTCAGGGCATGGTCCTGGACCACGATGGGCACATCAAGCATTTGCTGGAGTCCGCCCGGCCCTCACCCCTCACCTCCATCGACCTGCTGGAGGAGTATGTGGACACGAGGCTGAGTAACCTGCGTGGAGAGCTGCTTGATGGCTTTGAGAAGAAGCTGGGGAAGATCCAGACCACGTGTGATTTCCGGATCCAAGAGGTGAGGCAGCAGTGCGAGGAGGAGAAAGCTGCCAACCTGCGGCTGCAGCAGACACTGGATGGGAAGGAGCTGGAGATCAAGAAAGAGATCTCCCAGCTAGAGACCCAGATCCAAGGGCTGACAGTGGTGGAAAGCTGCTGCAGCAACCTGGACTACCTCACGGATCGCATGAACATCCTTGAGAAAGGCCTTCACAGCATCTCTGAGTCCCAGAAGAACTTGCACTCACGGCTGGATGGAGAAATCTCCACTGTCACCTTAGGGAACCTCTTTGAAGGGCGCTTTGAGGACCTGGAAGCCAGACTGAATGCTACAGAGAGGGAAACGGGGAGCTGCTGCTCTGGGATAGAGGACAGCATGAGAGGCACAGTGGTGGCAGAAGTGGATGGCATGAGGACTGCCTTTGAAGACAAAATGCAGACCCTGGAGGACAGGTTCATGACCATTGTGGGGGAGTTGAACAATGTCAGTTCTCCCATGGGAATGGATGGAGCAGTGGTGCCTGTGCTGGAAGGGGAGATTGCCAGCATGAGGAAACAGACAGATGAGACACTGGAGGTGTTACAGAATCGCCTTGTCACACTGGAGAGCACTTGTTCCTTGGGCTGCACCTCTGCCTCCAAAGATGTGGAGACCTTCCGGACAGAGATTGAAGACTGCCAGAACAAGAACCAGGACCTGCTCCTTCGGATGGACAGCAATTATGACCTCCTGCGCAAGCTGAATGCCACCATCCTGGAAATCCAGCGGCGAATCGAGGAGGAAGCAGCAGGGGCTTTGCAAGGGGAGATCACCTTGCTAAAGATCAACCTGAACACTGTGAGCAAGTCTCTGACAGGGCTGAAGGACTCAGTCTCCCAGTACTCGGACACTGTGACGCATGTCAACTCCTCACTGGATGAGCACGAGCGGAAGATTGAGGATGAGGTGCATTCCATCCAGGAAAAAGTCAGCGACCAAGGCTCCCAGCTCTTCTTCAGCAACCGGCGTGTCCTGAACCTCAAGGGAGACCTGGAGCGACTCAAAGCCAGGATTGTCAGTGACCTGAGCTCCTGCAAGAATGTGGCCCATGACCTGCAGCAGGAGATCTCTCACTTTGACGAGCGGGTGGCCCGGGTGGAGAGAGCCTGTGGCAGGCTGGGTGTCCTCACAGGGAGCCTGGATGACATCAGGACGGAACTGGAGAAACACACAGGCAATCTGTGGGACTACATGGACCACATGAACGGGACACTGGCTGCCCACTCTCAGGAAATAACAGGACTGAAGGACAACCTGCTTGACTGCCAAGCCAAGGTCTCTGAGCTGGCAGAACAAGTCGGGCACTTGGAAGAGAAGGTGGAGGGGAAGAAGCATTAGCCACACTGCCCTGTGTGTCTTCCTTCTCCTCCTGTGAAGGACAGGATTAACTTATATCACACAGACTTGCTCCAATGTGACAACATTTTGTGGGATAATTTTTTTTAATGAAAAGCTGCTACTTTTTTCTTTTTTTCTCCTTAATCTTGTTGCCCCCACTTTTCCATAACTCTGCCATGCCAGTACTCCCCTCTTGCTCGGCAGCTGTCCCAACCCTGGTGCAGCAGTGTCACTGCCTCCTGGCTGGGGGTGTTGCTTTGGCTCCTGGGCTGATGACCCCAGAAGGACAATTCAGGAGGAAGCTGGAGGCGGGAACATACTTTTTTAATTTTATTTTTGTGGATTTATAATTTCTTGAAGAATAAAACTCCGTAGTTATCAGTTGAGGAATAGTTTCTCTAACCTAAAGACCACCTGCATCTTAATCCAGGGACTGAGCAAAGCCAGGGCTCCTTACAGGGAACAAAACTCACCACAGAGTTTTGCAGATTTCAAAGAACACACGTATTCACACGTCCTCCTGGGAACTGGCTTCCCCTCTCCAAGACGGCAGCTCTTCTTGTGTATGGTAAATCCATTTATACTGCTCCCTCCTCCATGCAGATGCAGATCCCTTGTGGAGCATATGAGGGTATGCATTAGGAAAACACACGTATGCCTATACATACATATGGTGGGGGAGGGTGTGTGTGTATTTTTGAACAATCCACTGTCAACGGTGCTCATCTGATTGCAAAGTTTTCTCCTGCTGCCCTATGTCCCTTGCTGTATTCCAAAGAGCCACACTGAGCAGCTAAAGTCTGCAGTAGCAGTATTTGGAGAGAGCCAAATCATCTCTGGGCTGCTGTGCTTTGCAATCTTACTTTTCTGGGCTCTCAGGTTACACATGGACTGACATGATGAGTTATGGAAAACATGTCTTCCCCAAGGAGATGTGTGTCCATATGTCTCTCTCCAGAGACCGAGCTGAGCACAGACCAGTCCTGTCCTCCAGTTCTGATTCTCTCCTGTTTTATTGCTTTAACTGTGAATGTGGTTTCCCTCATCTCATCCAGGGGCAGGAGAGTTCCAGCTGCTGCAGGGTGTAAGTGCAGCAGTGGGGGAGCAGGAGTCTGCATCCTCCTCACCTTCTTCTGAGCCCACTGGGATGCCAGTAGCCCTGGGACCTGCACCAATGTGGAGCAAGGCAGAGCACTTTTGAGAAGACCTCTGGAGACCTCTCCTCAGCTCAACTTGGGAATGAAAAATCCAAATTATTTACCCAGCTTGACTCTCATTTCCCACAAACAGGCATGCTGGAAAAAGTTCATGTCACGTTCCTGAGCAGCTCCAGGCTTGCCCTGTGGAGCTGTTGCACATAGAACCTGCCTCTCCCTGGGAGTCCACCTCTGCTAATCAGCCAACATTCATTACTAGGATGAGATGGAAATTAAAGAGCCTCCATCCAAGCAGCTCTGGCACTTTATAGCAGAGGAACATATTTTTCTATCAGCTCAGCATTTCAGTTCATGGACTCTTCCACACAATCCAGCCTTCATCTCCCATGTGGTGCCTGTCACCCTCACCAGGCTGTTCCTGCTCTTTTCCACCACAATTCCCTCCCTGACCGCACAAAGGAGCAGCTCTGTGCTCTGACCAAAACAAAGCAGCAGCAGCTCCCAGCAGAGATTCATCAGGCCACTTTTTCTCCTCCAGAAAAACTGGGTGAGCTCCCTGAAACATGGCTGGGGAGAACCAGAAGGATCACTGAGTCCAGCTGGCCACATCATGTTACCCTGTTACAGTAAAATCTCATTCCCCTGCCAGAGGAGCACGAGCCATTAGCTGTGAGAGCAGGGAGAGGGGACCTGGCCCCCCACCACTCACTCAGCCCCACCAGATGCTCACAGCAGCAGAACCCACTCCTGCTGGTCTGGGTTTTGCTGATCTGGAGCTACGCTGCAGCTGCTGAGGCACTTCTACAGCTGAGGAACGACACTGAGGTGCCATTGGGCATCCCTCAAAACCTGCTTTTAGACAACAAAACCAATTTTTTTTCCTCAGCCCAAGGAANTGACACTGAGATGTCATTGGGCATCCCGCAAAACCTATTTTTTTTCCTCAGCCCAAGGAAGGAGTCTTAAGTCAATCCTCAGTACTTTGTGATGGGCCAGGGGAGCCCTCACCCCACAGGAGCATCCTGTCTGAGATCCCCTTCCCATCCCCTCACACCAGGAAGAAAAAGGGCTGCAGCAACCAAAGAGAAAAAAAAAGCCAAGGACCAGGCTCTCCCTTCCCTAGCCAGAACTGGGTAAGAGTGGCTGAACAGGAACAGCTTTCCCCAGCACAGAGGGAGCCTGGATTTGCCATAAGAAAATTAGGACAAGGAAGAAATGTGGCCTTCCGGAAAATGGTGCTATGTTTGGACTATTCCTGACTAGTCACTTGAAGCTATGGACAGTTTGTATGTCAGTTCTCAGCTATTCATGTTTTAAAAGTAAAAGGAACTTTGTACAAAACAGGGCATTTCTTTTTTTATTGTTCACAGAGGAAGGAAATGGTGCCCATGGGGTTGTCCTTGCACGGGCAGCTTTCCAAGGCAGTTGATAAGTGATCCTGTTTTTAAAACATTGTACATTTGTTCAGATTTTAAAAGCTGAAAAAGTGTTTGTACTGGAAAGGAAAAAATAAAGTATTTCTTCTTGAGGTTTCCAGAATCAAAATCTCTGTGTGTGGCTTCCAGAAATGGCAGACTCAGATTATTTACACTCACACACAGAGGTTAGGGAAGGACAAGGTGGATGTCAGAATGCAGGAAGAAGTGCAACAATGCTTCTGCCTGCTGTTTTACTTTGTAATCTCCAGTGAAGACAGGCTGAGAGAGTTGGAGTTGTTCAGCCTGGAGAAGGCCCAGGGGAGGCCTCAATGTGGCCGGGCAGGCCTTGAAAGGGCCCAGAGGAAAGATGGGGACAGAGTGTTGAGAGTGTTCAGCTGGAGGGAGCCAGCGTGGCATGGATACTGTGTCCCCATTGCCAGGCTTTGCTTTGGAGCCTGTGCTTGTGGGAGAAGAGGGAGCTCTGAGCTGAGCAGGGGGAGGGACTCGGCCCGGCCCAGGTGTCCCAAGGAGGGGCTCTGGGGTGCTGGGCCAAGGGCACAGCCGGGATCTGCTCCTGACAGATCCCTGCAGACTCCACAAAAAGTCCCTGGTGACTGCAGGACTCTGCCCAGCCCAGTCTTCATGAGACTTGGGTTTATTCAGCCTGGAGAAGAGAAGGCCCTGGTGAGGCCTCACTGTGGCTGGGCAGGCCTTGAAGGGGCCCAGAGGAAAGAAAGGGCCCAGAGTGTTGAGCAGGGCCTGTGGGGGGAGGAGAAGGGGAGGATGGCTTTAAATGGGAGGACGTCAATCTAGGTTCAATCTAAGGAAGATGTGTTTTCCCAGTGAGGGTGGTGAGGCTCTGGCACAGGCTGCACAGAGCGGCTGTGGATGTCCCATCCCTGGGAACATTCCAGGGCAGGTTGGATGGGCCCTGACCAACCTGGTGGGGTGGAAGGTTGTTCAGGTTAGAACAAGATGATGTTTAGGGTCCCTTCCAAGCCAAACCATTCAAGGATTCGATCATTTTATGGTCCCCATCCCACACTGCGGAGTGGCCTTGGAACTCCGGTGACATCAGAGCTCCCAGAGATGTGCCCGTGTTCCATGTGGAACAGTGCCCGGCAACGAGCCCAATGAAGACATTCAACTGCTGCCAGTGCCTTTGCCTGCAGCCAGAGCAGCCTTTGCCCTGACTGCCCTTTGCTGTGCTCCAAGACCATCCTTCACCCGGCTCCTGAACTGTCCTCACCTGCTCCCTACCACTCCTGTCAGTCCTGAACGTTACCTGCTGTGTGGATCGTGTCATCCATCCCTGCAGGATGTGCAGGCTTGTCCCGATGAAGGTACAGTGACATTCCATGGTGATGGGCACCCGCCAACTGCCCGGGTGGGCTGGAGCTCTGAGGGGATGGTGTGGGACAGGGACCTCACCCTGAGCTTTTGTTCCCTGATGCAGCCTGGCAGTGACACCCAAGAGGCCATGGAATGGATAGGAAAATTGCTCTTGAGGAAAAGATGGATGTTGATATGGAAGAAGATGTGCATGAAGAGATGGATGTAGATGTGGTGGAGGTTGTGGAAGACATGGAAGTGGATGATCAAGATGAAGATCATCCACACACAGCACATCACCCACAGCAACAGGACAGGCATGTGCTCCCCATCCCCTGCTACAGGGAGGGTGGGTCCCCAGGCTGGTGCTGGGCTGGGTGGCCCCGCTCAGGGACACGGTGCCCCATCTCCTGGATTCTGGTGGCACAACCCCCATGTCCCCTGCCCTGAGCCTGCTTTGGGCCACACAACCCACATTGCATCCCCAGCTGGGCTCAGTCCTGGTGGCAGAGCCCTGCTCTGTCCAGTGTGTCCCAGGCTGGGGGCACATGGATCACCCAGCAGGGCCAGACTGGAATGACTGTGCTGCTTTTTTTTTTCCCCAAGACTGATGGAGACAGAGGATGTGGCTGTCATTCTTCTGTACATATATTTTATATCTTCTTGTGTAATGCCTCTGTAAATACGTTTTATAGCATGTGTTTTTATACAGGTCCTTCTAATGTAAATAAGTTTTGTATTTAGTTTGCAGCATTGTTTTTGCTGCTCTTTTGTAAATAAATAGTCCTTGTGTTTCACACTCCAGCTCTCATTCAGTTTGCTTTGGGTACACACAGTGTTTGCAGAGTTGTGGTTTCCACTTGCTCTGGGTTCCTGGGAAGTTTCCTAGAAGTTTCTGGGGGTCCTGGCACAGCCCCCTGGGGGTGAGGAAACCTGTGCACAGAGTGGGTCCCACTTACTCTCCCACATAAAACCAGAATTTGCCTCCTGTATTAAATCAACCTAGCGGTAGCATGCTAAAAGAAAAAAAAAAAAGGCCAAAAAAACCCCCAAAACATAACACCTCTCCTCCAAAAAAGCCATTTTCTAGAAGCTGGTCCCATCTCCTCCAGGACCCTGTTGGCAGGATGCTTCAGCAGAATAAATCCAACCACATTTTAAAAGGGCATAAAGCCTGGCTCCCACTTGTAAGCCGAGGGCTACAGCAGACAAGAGGCAGCCTGGATTAAGGCACTATTTATTATTGTTATTAGTAAAAAACCACTCAAAACCTCAACATCTTCCATCAACCTTAACGAGTTGGTGGGCAGTTTCAGTCTATAAGCTACCAAACTGCAGGTAGCTGGACTGTCTGGGAACACTGGTCATACTGGAGGTAGCAATAGCTATTCCAGAGGATCATCAATAAATACAACAGTGACTAACCACTATCTCTAAAAAAAGAGCCAGGCTTTAGTGGGGTTACAAACATTAGAAGAGACCCAGCTTAGAGGAGTTTCAGTTTAGCAACTGGGGGTTTGTAGAGTCAGAGCTCCCTTTCGCTGCCTGAAAAGGGGTGCCACGACCTCAGTTTACAAGTGCAAAATGCCTGAGCAGCAAACGGGGGAGGAGGTGCATCTGGAGCATTCAGTCCTGGCAAAGGACACACAGGAGAGCCCTGAGTCAGGTCTCCACAGGGAATAGGGTTAGGAGAAGGCATCCATGTCAACAACAGGCAGCGGACGTCTCCAGTAGGAAAAGTGGCTGTACTCTGGGCACATCAGACTAGCATTCCCAGTCTGTTCCAGGGGAGGGAAGATGAGCTCCACCAGCTCCGACAGTCGCTCATACCTGTGGGGGTAAGAAAGAAGTTGCAGTGGAGTCATTGAGCATTTAGTTGCTTTTCTATGCCACAAGTGCTTCTCTGGGTTAAAGCCAGGTTGTCCCAATGATGCTGAGGAATAAGCACTTACGTTGACTTGTGGTTCTTGGTGAGTTCCTGGATCAGCTCTCCCTTGGGGTTGACCGTGAATATGCGGCTCTCTGGCAGCCCCACTTGCTTGTAAGCATAGACATCCTGCCCCAGGAAAGCCAGCATGGCATGAGAGCTGCAGGAAGGCACTAGCACCCAGCCTGAGCCTTCCCTCTGCCCCAGGAGATCCACTCACATTGGGCCTGTTCCCAAAGGCTGCATGGAAGGGACACTTTGTGGCAAACAGGTTTTGGATGTCCATCAAGCAGGCAATCTTGAACACCTCTGGCTTCTTCTCAATCACCTCCCTGTAGCACAAGACACATGGTCAGAGTGGCATCAGCTGGACAGGACTGCAGGCAGTCAGGCTGTCTGGGGCTCAGAGAAGTGATTTGAAGGACAAGAAAGGCTTTGTGTATCAGGAGTTTCACACTGAAGCTCCAGGGAGGCCAGGCAGCTCCTTTGCTGCCTCACATGAAAGGCACCATGCATCAAGGAGAGCACAGCAGTTTAAGGCTGTGACATGCCTCAGCATTGAGCTGGGGAAGGGAGTGCTGTCCCCAGGGACACAGGAGGTGCAGGAGAGGACACGGTACCTGTGGAAGGCAGAGAAGAGGCTACTGGGGGCAAGCAGGATGGGGCCCCCAGGGAGGGCACAGCCTTGCTCATTGACCCATTTGAGGTAGCCTTTGGTGATGTGGGCCATGCCAATCGCCCTGGCTGAGCAGTAGAGGAACTTGTAGCCATTCCTAGAGAGAACACGAGGAGCCCTTCTGAGCTGTGACCTGATCAAGGCACTCTCCTGCTCTGAGGAGGAGAGTACCTGGCCTAAGCCCAAACCTGTTCAGCCCTTCAGCAAACAAGGTGGTTCCACAAACAATGCAAACGTCTTACCCAAACACCTGAGCTAAGCCCCATCCCCAGCTGCCTCACACACAAGAGGGGGTCCCTGCACCATGCTCCAGGCTCTCTGCAGCAGCCACACACCCACCCAGTCGCACAGCACCGATTGCTGCTCAGCACCCACACACCCAGAGGGACCTCCAAGCAGCACCTCCATCCCATCGGGCTGCCTAGGTATTGAGGGGGCTGTATCCCAGCAGGGCAGGGAGCAGCTCAGTCAAGGTGATACGGGGGTGGCCACAGGCAGCCGAAGTTCCTACAGCCCCCGGGAGCGCGTCCCTCCAGGGGCCGGGATGAGCCATCCACGGCCCCACAGTGCCTCTCAGTGGCCACAGGGCCCAGGGACCGAGCTGGAGGCTCCACGAGGCCCCACTGCTGCTGTCATCCCTCAGGGTCGGTCCCTTGGGCAAGCAATTGCTGGGCACCCAGAGAGGCACCGACCCAGGGACCCCCATGCCACCACTGTCAGGTGTGACCTTGGGTAGTCTCGTCTCTGGTGCTCAGCTACATCTCCCCAGCAAAGCCTCCACTGATGCACTCCTGCCAGGGAAGGCAACATCAACATCTGCTCCCAGGGGACTCCTGCTTTCACCCCCCAGCATCATGCAGGCAAAACATCAAGCATTAGCCATTGCTGACAGCAGACAACGAGGCTATTCTGGCCAGCACCAGTAAGAAGCCCCGACTCTGACTCAATCAGTTTCCCACTTCACCCTGGCCTTAGCTGATCCAATACCTACAGGTGGATTTTGTGGAAGAGTTTAACAATCCCATGATGAGTCCAGTCTTTACCCAGCTGTGGCAAGATATGCCCAAGAGCATCTGACCTAGAAGGAAAGGAGACCAGGTTAGTGTGATCCAACCTGGTAGGTATCCACCTCCACCACAATGGTCCTTTCTGTCTGTGGTCCTTCCTGGCTACTTATGCAAACCTTTAAAGGACACTTTCCCCTAACAGGGAAAAACAGACATTTGGGGGTGAGAGAAAGGCCTTTTACTTGGTGATGGTGCCGTCGATGTCCGAGATCACCACCTTGTCATCCCAGTTCCACAGGTAGATGGTGGCTTCACAGCGACACGTGCCCTGGTACTGAGTCGTCACACTGAATGACACCTCGTTGGGACCATCCTGCAGATTCAGCCTTCCCTGTGGCAGAGGTGCAGCAAAAGTGTTACACCAGCACTAATTCACACCAGTCCGAGACTTGCCAGAGGCCAGACTGCCACCCAGCCAGAGACCCCTCTCTACAGGGAGGCCACCCAGGGCAAAACACTTGCATGCCCTATAAAAACATGAGGTCCTGAGTAGAGAAACCCTTGTTTAAAGCTTGTCTCATCTCTACACACACAGAGGCAGCAAAAGCCAAGGAGTAAATACACACAATTTGTTCAGAAGAGAGCCTCAGGGATTTCTTGTAGGTTGGCAGAGGTTTCTGAGCAGGGGCCTCCATTGCCAACATATCCTCAGAGTGCAGTGTCTCATCATCACTGGACAATTCTTCCTCCTGCCTATACAAGGAAGGGAAAGGAAGAGCTTGGTTGGACTGGGATCAGCCAGAGTCTTAACTGAGATTTCTGCATTCTTACATGAGGTAAACTTGGGAATAATTGGTCTCTTAGAGGAAGGGATCAGGAGCATGCAAACTCCTGAAGGTGACTTGGGAGGGAGGCACTCACCTCTGCTCACCAGTGTCAGGCTGCAGTGTCCCCTCGCTGGCTTTCCCTGGCCTCAGTTGCTGCTGCAGGCAGAGAAGGGTGTGCTGGTTTTGTCTGGGGTAGAACTAACTTTCTTAACAATGGTTGGTGTGGGGCTGTGTTCTGGATTTTTGCTGTACACAGTATTGGTAAGAGAGATGTTTCTGTTATTGCTGAGCAAGGCTTACACAGAGCCAAGGGCAGGAGCAGGGTCTGCTTTGCTTTTCTTCCACTTGGGGCAGCAATGCCAGAAGAGAGGCAGCAATGTTCCCCCTGCCTTCACAAGGACACTGCCTATGGAAGAGGAAGCACAGCCTCATGCTGTGGTGGGACAGGAAGATCAGTAAGCTCACGGGGTGCCTGGGGACCTGGCATAAGTGGCACGTGGCAGGAGGTCCCATCATTACAAAGTCCACATTACTGCATTACAGGCATTGTTCTGTTGTTCAGGCATTAACAGACCAAAGAAGACAGGAACAGCCTTCAAAAGTCACCTTGCCAGGTCCTAGAAGTCCTCATACTCAGCCCCAGGCCATTCCCAAGACCCTGCTTCCCCTACCCCTGCCAGTCACCAGAATGATGCCTGTCCCCTGGGGACATAATTGTCACATCCAGTGCTGCAAACATACCTCCACTTCTGGGAATTCTCTCTTCCTCCAGGAGAACCACCACCTTCTGCTTTTTTTGGGCATCTTCTCCTTCATCAGCTGGTCGATGGTGCTCTGTGAACATGGCAGAACATGGGATGAAGTCAATTCTCAGGCCCTCATGGTCAGTAAATGTGTAAATGCGTTGTGCTACTGACCTCAGGAATGTTCCTGTGGAAAGCCTGCAGTGACAGGACCATGGGAGCAGCCATTGCCCAGCTGTAATACCTGGAAAAAGCAAGATGGGAATATCACCGCTTCAGGAGCGAGGGCTCTTTACAGACCACCAACCTGCAGCATGGCCAGCTCTCCTCCCACAACTATTGCAGTGGAACCATCCTCTGGGATGGAATCACACTCCTACAGGAGCATTTCTGTAGGAACAAAGGGGCCACACTGTCCATCATGGGATGAAGCAGCAGGAAGAGCAGGCCACTCACTTGTTGTTGATTAGTATCACCAGGTTTGGGTCATTGACAATCATTGGATTCTCAGCAAACTGCTGGTAGGAAACCATGTGCTCCATGAATTTCTCTGGTGGGACAAAGGCTGTGTCAAGCCACTATGGATATAATGGATTTTGGGGCTGCAGGTTCCCCCTCCCCTCCCACCTACCATGAGAGATCTCCCTGCCGCCCCTCAGGCCCCCACACAGTGACAGGGCAACCGTGGGCATGGAGTCAGAGTCCCTGGAGATGTCAGCAGGCAAGTTGGATGGCTGCTGGTCACACAGAGGGTTGCTGGGGTCTGTCACAGGCCTCAAACTCTGCTCCGTGTCCGTGCTCCGCCATTAAGAGAAAAAACAGTGGTGACATCAGACAATAGTTTTAAGCATACCTCCATCCTTTGTGCCAAGGGAATTGTTCAAGAAGGTCTGAGGTTGGCCAGCTGGGGCAACTCATACCTCCTGGGGAAATAGAGAGCCACCTGCTTCTCATCCAAGTTGGAAAGGTCTTCCAGGTAAATATCACTGGGACCCAAGTGAGGACTTCTTTTGATGGATCCTCAATGCACAGACAGGAGAGAGAGAGCTTAGCTGAATCACCTTTCCAACCACCCCAACATCTATTGAGAAAGCTAACAGCATTTTCCTCCAGCATATCCGTGTCTCATACAAACAGGGCAGCCATTTTCCTATTGGAAAAGCTGCCATAAGTCAACAGCAACAGAAGTACCTCAAGCCACCTGCACTGGCATGGTCTTTAAATACACTGTCAAGGGGGGCACATAAATGCTTTCCTGTGGTTTTTTCCCCCAACTTGGCATGCTCAGGATGAAGACAGAAGTCAGGCCAGGTGCTGCCAGACACTTCAAGTTAAATTATGGTCTGTACTACTGAGAAATCTTCTAAACATGCAAAAGCAGAGACATCCAAGGATGGACTTCAGAGAACAAACAAAGCCTTCCTGGGAGCTGGGTGGTCACTGAAAGGTGAAAACCTGAGGGATGAGTCTTCAAAGCAAAGGAGCTGGTTGCACACAGAGAGGGCAAAGCAAACACACTACACCTGGAATACATAGGGCAGTCATGAAGGAGTTACACTGAATGAACAACTCAGGCCCTCATCTGAATCTGACACATCTGCAGGCTCAAATACTACTTCCAGCAGCATCAGTCACCCTCTCACCTTGGCTCCTCTTCCTCTCCAGCTGGGAGTTAGGGGCTTCTGAGCCTGCCTGCCTTAGAGCAGTGGCTTGCTCAAAGGGCTCCACATCTGGCTGAACCTCGGGCACAACACTCCCATCTCCCTTCTGTTTGTCTTGTGGGACGGAGGAGGCCCCCAACAAGCTTTCTGCCTCCACAGCACTGGAGATGCTGTTCCCATCCTGGGGTGCGAGTGTTGGCTCAGTAACAGACATAGTTGAAGAACAGGGTATGTCCTGAGGTCCTGCTGAACTTGGATCCCCTGCCAGACGTTCAGAGGTTGCCTCATCCACTGAGACCAGTGTTGCAGAGATGGTGGTTGCTGCAGCAGTGATGGTCTTTGTGGACTTTGCTTCTTCAACTCGTTCCAATTTATTCACCTGAAGGAAAGCAGAAGAACAGGTTTGAGCATGGGAAGTTGTCCAGAGCATCAGGCAGAAGAGGACAACTCCCCTAAGGCTGCCAGGCCACAGCCTCCTCTGCTTTCTGTGGGTCTTTTGGACACTCATTCCCAGCAGCTGCTAGAGAAGAGCAAGAGGAGGGACTCACCTGAGGGAGCCTTCCCCAGGTCCACTGCATGTGGGATTCAGCCCCTAGAGCAAAACTGTCCTGTGATCTGACCTCCAGTTCAGAATCACTTTTAGGAGAAGATAGATGGCTCAGCACGAGACTGCAAGAAGAGAAAGTGATATGGGACCTCACCCACACTACAGCCCCATGGCTCTCCTATCAGCACAAGGACATTTAGGTCCAAGCACACTGGAGAGCTGGTTTCTCATAAAGTCAGTTCTGCCCCACAAGACTGTCACTCAGAAAGGACCACGAACTATGGAAGCTGAGGTCCAAGAAAACAAAGTGCTATGCCAGCAGTTGTCCAGAGCAGCTCAGCAAAGAGAGCCTGTTGCACACAGGCTTCTCACATCTGTGACCACAGCCACACCGTATCAAGTCAGGAAAACCCTGCTCTCCTGACACCAAGTCCATTTTCCATGCCACCTTCCCAGCCACGAGGAACATCCCCTGCTCACACCAGAGCTGAGCAGAACACCTTGGCTCTGCCCATTACCTGTCCACAGAGGCCAGCTCCCCGTCAGAGTGTGGGTGCATCTCTGGTGACTGCAGTGACCTGGTTTCTTCTTCAAGGACATCAGCGAAGGATGAACACACTGCACCACTGCAAAGGGGGAAAGAGGTCAGTTGTGCTACTCTCAGGCACCTCTCCAGGAAGCTCGCAATATGCCCGCTGGCTTCCTAGTCCACAGGAGGGTGGGCTCCAACTTGGAGACACTTTCCCCCTGTTTCAGTACTGCTGGGCACCACCAATTGAACCCACTGGCCTGACCCACATTGCCCAGACCAAGCAGCTCACCTTGGGGCAGGGTCCTCCATGGACATCTTGCCTTTGGTCTCATCACAGCTTTCAGACTCCGAGTCTGAAACCTCCTTCCGCTTGGGTTTTCTCCTGCATCGCCTCCTCTTGCGCTGGGTCACTTCTGCCCTGGTGGCCTCCTGCCCACAGGAGGGCTGGACAGCACCCTCCAGACTCTGCTCTGTGGGGATGGGGGATGTGCAGAGGCAGGGGGGGATGCTGTCCTGCAACAGGGATGGGAAAGAGCCCATCAGCTCCTTTCCAGCCTGGCAGCTCCTTGCTCTCACCTATGGAACATACTCCACCAGTGCAACAAACACCATTGAGCCCTCAGCTCTAGAGTGGTTTTGTGGCCTGGCCTAAAAGGAAAGGGTTTGTACATACAACTTGTAAATAAAAGAAGTGCAGTCCAGTCACAAGCTAAAGACATCTTTAACATGGGCAAGGAGAGACAGGCAGGAGATGGCACCACGAGACCAGAATTACAAAGGCTGCAAATGGGATTCAGCTCTAGAGCCCTCTTCTACTCCCAAACCCAGCCCAAGCTAGCAGCAGCCACAAGTCAGGCTGGGAGAAGAGCTGCCAAGATTTCTGGAAGCCACAACTAGTCTCATCCCATTTCCCAGTGGAGCAGGCAGCCTGCCACAGCATCTGTGTCATTCTCATCCCTGTCACAGCATCCCTCAAAAGGCCAAGCTCCAAGATATCCACCCAGCTGGCCAGCAGCTATGCCCATTGATGGAGACCAGTCTGGGATGCAGATATTTGGTCTAATACTCTCTCTGGGTGCTCCACTGCCCAGGTTGTCCACACTGGTTGCAAAGTCCTTTGAGTAGGAACCTTTCCAGACACAGAAAACATCAGAGAGGACAGTGAAGTCAGTCCAGGGAAGAGCAGCATTCCAAAGCTGGTCATTCCACCTCAGCTCTGCACTTCCAGTTAGTCAGAGTGGAACACAAACCTGCAGGACCTCATCATCACCAACCTCATTCTCCTCTGACTCCTGGACAAAGAACGCCTCTCCATTGTCTCCCAGCTTCATGTGCAGGTCCACAGGCTCCCCGTTGATTTCAATGTCAACCTAACAAGGGGCAGAAGCAGCCAGCCCATCCGAACCCACTCTCCCATTGGAGCACTTCTCCAGGGAGGGGACAGGTTGGGGTTGTTTTCAGGGCTGACAGCCACCCAGCCTTTGAGGCAAGGGACCTCTCCCAATTTTCCTGTGAAGCAGAGTCCTCCCTGGAAAAGGATGGGTTCCATTTCCCTTCCAAAACTTGGCAAGCACCCCTTTCAGTGTGCTCCCATTTCCCTCGAGCAAAGTTTTTCTGTAACCCATGGGTTATAGAACATACTGGGCCTGGAGACACCAGTGAAGAAGCACAGCCACAGGGAAAGGACCACTTACCACCTTCTCCTTGGAGCGCAGCACACCCAGTTTCCCAAAGCGCACGTGGAATGGGGAGCACTTGAAGGAGTTATCAGGCTGCCTCACCACGACCACATCGATGCTGCCTGTCAGGGTGGCAGGGTTCAGATCCCGGTACAGCTCCTTCACCGTGACAAAGACGGTCTCAGCCAGGTGCCCCACATAGTTCATGGTTTGAGACTGCACGTGAGAGACAGGAATAGGCTCAGGCTGGGGAAGAGAACTCCAGCAGCTACATGTTTACTCTGTGAGAGTCATGTCACAGCTGCAAACACAGCCACATCATGGGCACAGGTAAGCCTTTAGGGAAACTGAGGCAAACAGCTGAAGGGCCTCAATGAATATCTGTGAGCAACAGAAAACAGGACAGAAGCCAGAGCATAAGTTATTGCATCCAGCTTGGAGGAGAGATGTCTTGGCATTGGGATACACCATCACATCTGCCCCTTGGGAGGGCAAATATAGCCTCGCAGCAACACTGTGCAATCAAGCTGTCAGCATCCTGTTCAAATAAGAATTTGGTTGACAGGAGACCTCCTGCCCTGCACTGTCCTTAAAAATTCCCAAATAACTCAGATCAGAGAGGTGGGAAGTCCAAGCTGCTGCATACAATCACTTTGAACAAAGTCCAAACCTAACATTTCCCACTCAGAAGGGAAGGCATCCCACTTAGACATTGTGGAATTGGCCAGACATGGCCCTTGTTCAAGCCAGAGCTCCCTGGTCTCCACATCTTGGCCTCTGCCACCATCATCCATCTTCCCAGAGAATCCCAGCAAAGGGGCTGTGCTGCCCAGAGGACACTTAGACAGCTCTGCCACACTGTTTTCACAAGGCTGCACTCCAAGGTTGTACAGGTCCTGGTTTTCCTTAGCAAGAACACATGGAAGGAAAGCCTTGCCTGCTTCCTGCTCATCCCCTCGCCCACTCATGTCCTCTGGTCACTCACTCCCTGAGTGAAGACAATTGCCCTCTGCCATGGTGGAGGAAAGGCCTGGCTACAAAGGTGGAGATCCACATGGTCCATCCTGGGCTTGTGGCACAGCCTTGCCTCCAGCCATGCAAAGTGGCACACAGGCTCCAAACATCTCTCATGCAGCACCACCTTCCTGCAGTCCAATGCTGGCAGCTGCCTCTGGTCAAGGCATGAAATCTCTGGAGTATTTCCTTGCAGATCTATGTCAGGGTGCTGAGTGCTGTTCCCAGGCTTTGGGTCAGAGGAACCCCTTGCTCCATTTGCGCAGCACTTGGCATCAGCAGGACAGCAGCATCAGCAGGACAGCAGTCGTGGTGTCAGCACATCACACCAGGGGCTGGGAACCATGAAGGCTGAGCACAGCTCCCACAGCTGCCAGCTCTGCACCCCATCTTGTCCCAGTGAGAGCAGGAGGGCACAGGATGACCATGGATGAACTAAAGGAAATCTCTTGCGCCAGCAGCGCAGCCAGATGATGGTGTGGTGTCCCCAGGGGCTCTCAGCACAGCCCCCAGCACACACTAAACCCAAAAGGCGACTGATGAGATTTGGTTCCTTACCCAAAGGGATGAGGACAAGCGTGTGGCACCCGACGAGCCCCCTGCCCCAGCAGGTACCCAGCCTCTGCGATCCGTTTTGCACAAGCTGAGCCCTGTCCTGCTCCCAGACATCCCTCCTGGAAGGCAGTCTGTGTGGGCAGATGCAGTTCCCACTCCATGCTCTGTCCTCCACCTCTCCCTGGCAGCTGGGAGTAAGCCCAAAGCCCAGATCCTCCCTGGGGAATGATGGCAGGGAAGGGCGAGCCAGCTCCCGAAGCTTCGGTGCCTCTATCAGCTCTGCTGCGAGCGGGGCCAGGGTCACGGGGCCACCCATCAACCTGCTGAGCCCAGCTTTCCCAGTCATTGCTGCCAGGACAGGCAACCCTCCAGCTGCCTTCCCTGCTGTGCCGCAGGGCCTGGCAGCAAACAGGACAGAGCTCCTCACTGCACGAGGGGGGGTTTTTGGAGAGGAGGAATGATCAGGCTCATCCCAGTGCTCCCAGGGCAGCACTCTTGGGGTCCCAGCTGGGATATACACTGACACACACCTGAAAAGTGCATAGGGGAAATCCCGGGCAGGTAAACCTGCGTGGCCCATAGGATTTGGGGTGGAGGCTTGGAAATTATCCCCAGAAACAGCCCCACATTGAGCATCACCTTCATGGCAAATGCGAGGGTTCAAGACCTCAACATAATGCTGCAGCCACACAGCAAAACGTGTCAGGGCCACATCCCCTCTGCAGAGCCACTGTCTCCCCTTGGGCTGCCCCCTCCCCAAGCACCTCATTTTTGGGAACCACTCGGTATGGTCTATGGTACAGGTTTCAGCTCACCAAGTTTAACTCCCTGTGAGACTCACACAGGACAGGTGGAGGAAGGCAGGGAATGGAGAGAAGAGGCTTTTCCCTTGCAGGCCTCAGCCCCACCACAGATGGAGCAGGCCTGTTAGGGAGCTGAAAGGTAAGTTTTAGTCTGGAGAGAGATTAATAGGTGCACAGGGCAAAAGAAAGGGTTTTCAAGTCATGTTCAACAAATAAACCCTCTAGAGGAAGGGTCCATCTCCAGCCCTCAGCCCCCAAACCAGCAGGATCACAGACAGTCCTGCACGGTGCAGCTCTTGTTGAGAGTGAAGGGAACGGTCCTCTGTGAAGGCAACACAGCTCACACCCACCTCCACAGCTAAACAACCTCCCAAAATGAGCCAGACATTTTGCTGACACCAGCCTGCTCTGCTCCTGAGCCACCCTGCCAGCAGCACACCCCACATCCGCATCCACACTCCCACCCATCGCAAACCACCGGGACCTCTCCCATTACCCCGGCAGCTGCTGAGCCTCAGCACCTCCTCGACTTGGGGGCAAAAACCAAACCCCAGGGGCTGCTCTCTGCCGGCAACATTCACCCTCGGCTCCTCCTCTCCCTGCTGCTTCCTTCCTCCCACCTGAGCAAGGGGAGGGCCCGTCTCCCAAACAACGCCCAGGCCCCGCACCGCGCCTCCCGCTGAGCCTAAGAGGGCTCCCGGAATGCGGAGGGTGAATCTGGGAAGCGAGCTGATACTTGGGTTTCGTTGAACAGGCTTGTTTGCTCCAGCAGCTCCGAGCAGAGTTTTCTTGTGCTGGTGGAGACCCTTCCTTCTCCAACTCACCATCCTGCAAGGACACGGTGGAGCCTTAAAACATAAAGGAAGGGAGTGGGTGGCCAAACCCCAGGGGCTCCTCTGCCCTTCATTGTCTCCAGTGGTGGGATGGGAAAAGAGAACACATTGAAAGAAAACCATAAAAAAACAGTGCCTTTAAGAAAACCGAGGCTCTCCAGATCTCAATGGGCCTGACAGCAGTGGGGAAGCAACGCAGGAATAGCCAGGCGGACTCAGCTAAGAAACTGAGGTGTTGGGGCATTTTTGTGTCCCCGCAAAAGTTCATTGACACCCACCATACTGTGATTCTGGGGCAGGAATGTGGCTGGTGTGGGCTCTGCCCTATGGCCACCCACATCCTGTTCAGGTGATTCCTCAGCACCCTCTGTGCTGACTTTTGCAGTGATGGGGATTGAGTGATGGCAGCTCCTGGTCTGCACAAGAGCTGGTGGCACTTTGGGGGTGAAAGCTCTTATGCTGATGTGCATACAGGGCTCTCCAACCATCACTTATGGAGCCGACATAGCTCCATGAACACAGGGAAACACCAAAGCTGGAAGGTAGCTGCTCAGGACCTCTTTAGTCCCTGAGATGGGTCAAAACCACCTTCATTGGTTCCGGTTGATGGGTTGATCTCCAGAAATGCCATAACTCATTCCCAACTACTACTTCAAGCCCCATTGTGCCTCAGTTTCCTCAGCAGTGCCATACTGGTAACGCTGATGACATGGAGACCCTCCCTGTACCAATCCAGTGCCAAGCACAGCCTAGACCCAAGGTCCCAGACACAACATGGGAATCTTCCTGAAGGCTGTGACAAATCAGCTGAGGAAGAAAGCCTGTTTTCCAGCAGCTTAATGTTTCTGAGAGCTCTGCCCCTGGGTGAAATTAGACTGAAAGCAGCTATTGTGGGTGGCCAGGCACGGCTGTGGTCCCCAAGGAGGGTGGGCTGGCAGTGCCAGGACTGCCTGTTGACCCCAGCGGGGCAGGCGGGTGCCACCAAACTCCAGAGCCCATGAGCAGGTCACCAGGCACTCATGCCCAGTGGGGAATGAGCCCACTGGAACCTCCATCAAGACACCTTGGGATGTGACATCTCAGGCACTTTGTCCTTAGACTAGTGCTCAGTGATGCCACCGGAGCGGGTCTCATCCAGGGCAGTGGGTTACACCCTGAAAGCCCTGGGACTGTAACACAAACCCCAGGGCTGGAACACAAAAGCAAGGACAGATCTGGGCTGCAGATGACTGGTAACTAGTCAGAAGTGCTGCAGAGGACAGACACTTCAGCAGAGGACATTTTAGCACAGGGCACCATTTTGTCCTCAGCCAGCTGAGCACATCCTCAGGTGAGCACAGAGAGGGAAGTCAAAACCAGCAGGAGCATGTGGGCAGCTCAGCCTTGCTGTGGCTCCAAGGTATCACCCTCTGGACACAGGAATGACTTCCTGGGATTCAGGCACTCTGCAGAAGTACCTTTCCTATCACTTACCTGTAAGGCTCCTTGTCCAGCTGTTTTTTCTCATCAGCTCTTAGTTCAGCTCCCAACACACTGATCTTTGCTTGTCTCTCTGCCCTCCATGCCCCTGCAGTAGACCTTCAGCTGTGCCATGGCTGTGCTGGGTGATGGCTGTTCCTCCCTTCATCCTACCCTGCAAGCCAGCCTCAAAGCCTTTTACTTCCCTCTTTTTTCCTTCTTTCTTCTCCAAAAAGCTTAAAGCACTTTTAATTGCCATGGTAATTTTTTGCAAAGCCATAAAATTATCCTTAGTTCCTGCCAGCTGCTTTTCATACTCCCTCTTACTCCCCCTTCCTCTTTTTTGGATGATGAGCCCTGCAGACCTATCACTCCTTGAGCTTGTAACCCTGAGCATCCCAAGTTCTCTGTGCATCCTCCCACGGGAGCTGCTCCAGCAGGGAGAGGTTTCTTCCCCTTTTTGGGAACTCCATAACCTGCAGATGTTTGCAACGAGCCTTTGCAAAACAAGGCAGATTTTATTAGTCGACCAAGATGCAATATTTTCAGCTCCTTGAATTCCAAAAAGCTCATACCCACATCCATCTTGTCAGCTTTGGTCCTGCATCCCAGCACTCCGTACCCATCCTGGACCACAGCCTTCACCCTGCACTAGGCAGGGCTGTCTCATGGGTTGTGTCCTGCATCCATCAGCCACAGTGCTGGAAGCCACAACCCCAGCGTTTCCAGGACCTCTCCAGAAAAGCTCCATCCATCCACTTGGCAGCTGGGAGCACCTCAGGCACTCGGTGCCCAGGAGACTTCTAAGTTTTCCTCTGTCCTAAAAAATCAAGTCATGTTTTAAGTCATGTTTTTAGAGTAGGAGACAAGCCATGTCAAAGATGGGCTTGTTTTTCCACCTCTTTGTATTTCAACAGCTGCTGCAGCCCAGCCAGGCCACAGCCTGCCTCCAAGGTGGGAGTTGATGAAAGGTTTGCCTCCTCCCTTGATCATCACATTGTTTTTCTGGGATTTTCCCAGCTCCTCGATCTCATCTTTGAGCAGCCTGGCAGTCCCTAGGGATGCTTCTCTTTGGATTTCCACCTTGCTGTCTGCCTCTTCATGGGCCTGGGGTGAAATGTCAGGAGGGAGGGTGGAAAATCCAACTGTGAGACAGGCTTGGGAAGCTGATCAACCCACCTGCCTCCATGATGGCTGAGACCTGACACAGTTCAGCTCATCAGAGATGCTGCGAGGAGAGGAGGCAAACAGAGCTGAAAAAAACAGTTTGCTGTGTATACAAGCAAAGCTGTAGCTGGGACAAGAGAAATCCTTCCAGCCACAGCACTCAGCCAGTAGCTGGGGACACCAGCACAGTTTGATGGCTGGAAGCCCACCTTGCAAGCCCCTGCAGCATCCAAATCCTTTTCCCACCCTGAGCCAGGAAGCTGTTCTCTTGATCCCTTTCCCACACCAGAAAGATGCTCCAGGACCTCACTGCTCTGTGGCACAATCCTCTGATGGCCACTAGCCATCTCCCTGGGTATGCTCTGTACACGAGGGTTAGAGATGCCAGCAAAATCCAAGCAGTGGCCAGGCAGGCTGAGGCACAGCTGCAAAGATGCCTTTTCCTGAATGCTGTGCAAGGAGCAGGATGCTCCAGGCACCGTGTCTGGTAAGAGATGGCCAGAGCCATTGGGCTGGGTGACCCAGATGTGGGATTGACAGCAGCCAATCAACCCACCAGCTCCAAGGTCCCTGTGCCAGGCAGCTCTTTGGAGCAACTCCCTGCTGCTGGCAGGGCTGTCATCCCTGACTGACATCCCTCTGCTGAGAGCCTCCAAGGAATCCCTGCCAGAGGTTGGGATGTGAAAGAGCTTTCCTGTTGTCACAGCTCTGTCTCCCAGCAGGCAGAAATAGCCTTTGAAGAGCAAAGGGAGCTCTGGGAAGGCTGGCAGGGCTTCCTGACCCTCAGCTGGCTGGGCTGGGGCTCCCATTTCCTTCCCTGGATCAACAAAGAACTCCAGAAGCTTGTGAAAGGGGTGATTCAGCAAAACAGGATGAGAGGAGAGGCAGAAACACCAAGTCAGCACAGCTGGATGCGGTGAAATTCCCACCCTGTGAAAGCTATTGGGAACAAGGCTCAGGTGTCCTACTCCCTCGAGGATGGGGGCAACTCCTGGAAGTCCAGCTGTTCTGCATGCCAGCCTTGGAGCTAGGAATACAACAGGAAAACAGTGGCTGGTTTTTTCTTTCCCATTCCCAGAAAGATCAAGTCAGACTGGCCTGGCATGTGATGGAGTGGGTGGGAAAGCCATTTTGCCTGAAGAGGAGGAAATGCCATCCTCAGTCACCAATCAAAAGCATTGAAAAAGCTGGATTACGGCTGCAGGACTGGTTGAAACCACCCGTTCTGGTTTAAAAACATGCTCTGCTTATTTGGCTCCTAGTTTCTGACCCGTTGGAAGTTCACATTTCTTCTGTAAACACAAAGGGTTCAAGCTTACTTAAAAAGTAAAACCAGAAAGCTGCAATTCCCACACAGTCGTGTGGCTCCAAGAGCCAGGGCTTGCAGAGAAATCCAGCCACACTCTCAAACTGGGAGAGCCGAGAGCCCCAAGGACAAAATGGTCCTGAAAAATGAAGACTCTGAACTGAGAGCCCTCAGCTTTTTTGTCCCAGCTGCCGATAATCCAGCCAGGACCTGCACTCTAAAGCCAAAAGCTTCAGATAAGTGACATCGTATTTACATCAATGTAATTGTGAGCAGAGTCTGACCATCAGCTCTGAATCCAGGAAAAGTGGAATGACGTGCACATTTAGGCAGCTGGAACATCTTTTATCTTTTGTCCAAAGCCGGTGTCTGATTTCGAGACAAGATCTTTCCAAGGCACACTTTATTTAAAAAATAGTCGGTGCTCAGTTCCATCTCACACTAGGCTGTGGGTGATGCTGCAAAAGCCCTGGGGTGCAGCGGGTTGGGCACCTCGAGCACCTCACCAGCCCAGGGAGCCCAGAGCCGCTCACCCCGTGGCTGGACCCCTGAGCCCCCTGCCCACAGCAGCCCCGATCCTTCCTCGGGTGGGACAGACCCACCTCCCCGCGGGGCCACAGGCTGGGAGTGGGAAAGGACTGGCGGCGTCAACCACCCCCGGGCACAGGGCCGCCCTCCCCGAGCTGCCCGCGGCCGGGCGGGCTGTTACTGACAGCACGGATGGACATCACGGACGGACCGGTGTCGTCGCCCTTCTCCAGCCCCACCGTGAGCCCCTCCGTGCCGGTTCAGCTCCCAGAGCCGGGGCTCCGCGGGGCGAACGGGGTCCGGTGCGCACCGGGTACCGCTGCCCTCCGTGCCGGCCCGCCGGGGGTGGCCGCACGCTCCTCATCACCCTCCCCGTGTCCGGTGCTGCCCCCGGTACCCGCATCCCAGGAGCGCTGGGGGGGCTGGTACCGCACCCGGGGCAGGCACTCGCCGCACTCCCCGATCCCGATCCTGGTCCCGGTGCCCGATCCCAATCCTGATCC